>WAAD01003585.1:4384-46995 GCA_013389945.1 Fregata magnificens | reverse complement strand
TGGGCGCGGGAAGCGGGGGCTGAGACCTGGCAAGGGACCCGGCGTCGGAGTGCCGCGGGGCCTCGGTGCGGCGCAGCGCTGACGGCCCGCCCTGCTTCCCAAACACGCCGCAGGGCTTTAGCTGCATGCGGTTTCCATGGAGCCCTCGTGGCACGTCCCAGCTAGAACGTATGGCAGATGTCTTCAAGGCGAGCGTGCGACGCGCCTCCCGCTTCTGCTCAGAGGTCCCAGGTGCAGCCTTTCAGGTCCTTTACGCTGCGTCGTTCAGCACCGGCAGTGCCTTCGAGAAACGTGCTTTGTGCGTGACATCCTTGCTCTGAAACAGATTTTTGAAGTGAAGCTGTATGTACATCTTCCAGTCCACCCTGTTGGTTGGACGCACATCTTTAAAAGCAGTGGCTCCCTAAAATTCAGAGATTATTAAAAGCTCCTTTATTAAGAAACTCGAGCCACGAAGGTAATGGGAATGAGTGCTTCGTTCTCTGGATACACGCTCAAGTTTTGGATGTAGGAAGAAGGCATGACTGGGCCTGTACTTAAAAATACTCCAAGGCTACTTGTCAGAAATGTGCTAAAATGATAAGCCGTGGACTTATGGACAGGGATTATGTTGTCAGTGCTTCAACCTTAAGTTCATGTTTAAGTCCAAATTCCAGTCCTTTGAGAAAAGCGAGTAGGAGGAGGAAGAGACTATTATAATAGAAATGCTGACATTGCTAACTGTGGCGGTGTGAATTCACTACTATAATAAGACCTCAGCTAGCAGCCTAATTCCAAAGAGGTGATGTTATCCAGTAATAATGTAATCAGTTTGTTGGCTGTAACATAGGGAACTGGGAATTGGTCTATTTTATTGCTATTTCTGGCCAAAATAATAATAAAAAAAAATCTATAAGATGCCAGGATCAAGGCAGGAGAGCTACCTTTGCTATTTAAAATAATAGAAGAGAGTTCTTCGGGAACATTTTTCACTTCAATGGAGTTTTACAAAAGCATATTTAAAAAGGGACGGCTAGTGAGAATGCAAGCGTTCAAGCTAGGGATTGGAGGACGGAAAGGCCCAAGGGTGGGACATTGTTAAAGTTTTCAGAGAGGTCCCGAAAGCACAATGTTCACTTTACAAAATAGAAGTTTTCTCCTGGGTAATCATTGAATGAGTTCGCATTGATTTGCAGCTGCAAATTTAAAGGAAAAAGAAGGAAAGAAAAGAAATGAAAAAGGCAAATGCCCTGTTAGTAATTTAGAATTATGCTGCAACCGTCAAGAAAATTGCATCAGATATATGAAAAATTGGAACTGACCGCTTAAGCTTTTGAGTTCATGTATTCAGTATTCTCCAGCCCTGGCATCTTTCTTTTGATAATTATTTTTAAGGAATAAACATTCTGACAATTTTCTGGGCAGCTCGCTCTCAAATTAGAAACAACAGCGTAAGTGAATTAACTTGTAAGGTGTATGTATCAGTGAAACCTTATCAGTGAAACCTTCCATAGAAGGTTAGTCGGTGATGTTAGTGAGGTCAGAATTTCACCCACTGTGAAGGTAGTGTTGTTGCAGAAAATGACAAAGATAGAGACAGACCATATTATCCCTCTAGTTCAGGTTTAGATTTTGCTGTTGCTCTTGATGGTGTTTTGTATGCTTAACCTGATCCAAAATTCACCGAGATCAATGGGACTCTTTGGGTTGGGGTCATGAATTCTTTGAAGGATCAAGTCTTAAGGTTCTTCATGTTGCTAGGAAGCCCAGCAGTATCAAGACCAAGATATGTGAAAGTATGTGAAGGCAATTAAAACAAAGTAATGAGTATAGCCAAATCATAACTGTCCATTCTAACAGAGCGCCTTGTAAATAACAGAACCCTACAAGAATACTTGGGTGTGTCTGAGTCAACCCGTTCTGGAAATCCTATGATATGCAGCTGCAGAAACTACACAAATTCTTGAAAAATTGTCAACAAAACCTGAAAGGACCCTAAGGGGTTTTATTCAAATTTGCTGAAATTTCTTGAAAATCATGTTTCCTGAGTTATAGACGAGCTCTGTTCTGCTTATAAATATATCACATGTTGTCCAATAACTCTTGAAAAGTAGGCTAAAACTACTACAGTGACTACCTTGTTCATCTGGTCTTCTTAAGGCAACATTAACCCTCTTTTTAGACTTGCCATTTAACAAAACATTATTGTAAGTATTACAACCATTTGTGAATGTGTCTGCTCTGGGCTGTGGAAAATCAGGGGCTGGCACTCGCCGTCAGGCTCACATCCAAAAACATACGAGTTAATTTGCACTATACGACCACTGGCACTACAGAGTGACGAATTGGAAAAGGTATTTTGAGAAATGTGGATGGTTCTGCATTTGCCCTTAAACACTTGCCTGAAGCTAGAAAACAGATGTGATACAATGATAGTTGGGGTTTTTTTTAATCATTATCGTGGAAGATAATACCAGCTTGTGATTACTGATTGGATGTGAAACAAAACTTTATGGCTGTATGGACTGGGTGTAGCACATCAGCAGTCATACAGGATGCTAGTGGAAGCACCGCATATCAGTTCTGTAAGATTCAAACAACAATTAATCATTGTTTCTCACAAATACAAAAATGAGAGGGCACTGAAAAATTCATTGAGGAAATTAATGTATGGATACGGAGTATGATAGTCTGGATGCCAGCTGCCACACAGGAAATCCCCAAACCACTAATTCATGGAAATTTTAAGACCTTATCAGCTTAGGGATTGCTCCAAACAACGTGTTTTCACATTTTTTTCGTAAGTGTTCACTTCTGGCCACCACAGAGAGATTACATTAGCCCAGTATAGACATTTTTGCTTCCTCGGTGCATTGTTCTCAAAGTCTTACCTCCTTCTTTATCATTAGTCATAGTTACTTAGCTTTTTAATTTTGATAGCAAATGTCAGTTTTATTATTGAGAGGTCGAGTACGATAGTGCAGAGGTGTGTCCTTGTGTATACAGGAGCAAAGGAAGCAAGTGAAAGAGGAAAAGGGAAAGGAGAGGGTGTTTGGAGGGCAGAGAAGGAAGACAGGAAATGTGAGGCTTGCAACAGAGTGCCTGGTGATGGAACAGGACAGGAAGAGACTGGACCATTGACCATGCAGAAAGCAGTGTTCAGAGATCACAGTTTGATTGAACTACCCCTTTTTTAGCGTGCCCTGCATTTCTCAGTGGGAGTGCAACTTGCAATCTATGTGCAACAGTGAAAGATTGAAAAAGTAAGGAGAGAATGAAACAGCAAGAGGCAATTTCCTCATTTGTTTCTTTCCTATTCCTAAAGTCTGCCTAGCCCACACATTGGGTAGGGTACACTTAGAGACAATCTTGGACAAAACTAAGCTGGAGCTAGAACAAAGTTGGAAAGAAATTCCAGTAAGTTTAAAGATGATAAAAAATATCTGGGCCCTCCCCCTTCCCCCCAGGAGGTACTTAATGTCCAGCAAAATCATCTACCCCTAGGCAAACGCCTGACAAGAACATGGTATGTGTATCTACTCTGAAATCAGAGCTCGGGGTATATATATGTAACTGCAACTCATACTTTGTCTTTCTGATAATATGTTGACTTAGAACTTTCACATTGTCATATTTTTCTACTTTCTTTTTCACTCATTTTTTCTTCTTTGCTTTTGGGACAGAAAATCCCTCATGCAGTGTGGTCCAGGTTATACTGGATGTCTCATGCAGGGCAGTATCTTATTCCGTGCATGACTTACTCATGTTGCAAAAGCGGGGTGAGTAATGGGTGCTGGAATTTAGCTCTATATTGCATTTTGCATCTGGGGTTTCTGTAATAGGTTCATGAAGTTCGCAGACTACCGCTAGTAATTTTTCTATTTTTCTACCTCCCATTCCTGCTCTTTTACCATTTCTCCAGAGATTTTCTGCGGTCCATGGAGGACTTTACAACTTTGCAAAATGATACAGTGTTATATCAAAATGCTCCAATCACTGTATAAACACATAGAGTGTATTTGTGATGCAAAGAGAGAAAGACCGGGGTTTGGCTGGGCATGATCCCTTATGGTTCTAGGACTGTGGGTCAGCATTGCACCTTTACCAGCAGCAAGGTTTGCAGCGGCTGCAGGTCTTAGGGATGCACCATGTGTGTGTAGAGGAGAAGGAGTGCTGGACTATTCACATGGCAAGTGGGATGCTTTAGACGGTACCCTGCAACATCACCCTTGGGTCCACCAGGAGAAAAACTGCTTTCCATGTGCCAAGGATGCTCTCAAGTACATGCCGTAGGACTCCAAGTACAAGGGCAAATTTGAAGTTAAAAAGAAGCTCTCCAATGCACTAAATTGCTGATGTAGTGCTCACAGTGAGAAATAGTCCTGGTCCAGATATAACTTTTGGGAGTACATGCAGGTCAGACAAAGAGGGTCTCAGAAAGAGATGCAAAACAAACAAACAAACAAAAGTGTCCAAAATCACAAACAACTCATTATCTGATCTGGAAACAGAACTGAGGGGTTGTCTGTAGCTGCACTTTGTTCAAACTTCACTTGGGCTTGTGCCGTAACTTACTGCCAGTCCA
Organism: Fregata magnificens; assembly: GCA_013389945.1. Taxonomy (NCBI): domain Eukaryota; kingdom Metazoa; phylum Chordata; class Aves; order Suliformes; family Fregatidae; genus Fregata; species Fregata magnificens. The sequence continues at coordinate 42,431 of WAAD01003585.1, read as the reverse complement.
CACAGTTCATGTCAGACTCTGGGCTGTGGGTTTTCTTACGGATGATTCTGCAGCCTCCCAGGGTTCCTGGGGCCTGGGGAGAGCTAGTGTACAAGGGTGTGTTTGTTCATGGATCGCTATTCAGTGCAAAGAGGTGGTGACAGAAGTTGCTGTTAATTGTTGCCGTATGGGTAAAGGTTGGGGGGTGCTGTGCCCTGCTCTGTTCCAGTTCAAAGTCAAGCCATCTAGAAGAAACTAGGGAAAAGTGTTAATACGGCTAGTGTTTGGTCTCAGAAGAAGAGAGAGAGAGAGAAGGAGGGAGGTAAGCATCCGAATCTGTACACAGGAATGGTAAGTCCGTTGGGTCAAGCCCCGAGTTCAGACCCAGAGGGTGCATGCAGTGTAGATACGCTGAGTCCAGTCTTGTGTCCTACTGACCAGATCACAGTCAGTTGTGAAAAAGGGTCTGATGCTTTCCAGGATAAGTTGGCCATTGAGTTTGTCTTTCTAACCAGTCAAAAAAGCTCAAACAATGCTCTTCTAGAAATTATCTTTGTATTAAAATTGCCTTATTCCTATGTGTCTAAGTCTATATTTGGATGTGAATTGTAGGACCTTGGGGATATATGTAGAGTTCAGTTAAATTTTGACACAGGAGCAACTGCATTATTTTCCTATTCATTTTCCTAATCTGTAAACAAGCTTTTGTGCAAGACTCTTGGCACTGAAAGTCTGTTTGAAATTGAGTTGTGGAAGTGCAAGAGTTCATAACCCTTCTCTTGCAGCAGCTGTCAGTGCCGTCTGAATACTGAGTGCCTGCCTTAGGGAGGAGTGGTGAGGTCTTCCTTAGCGACTTGGGCAGAGCCCTAGGAGGGAGCAGCAATCCTGCCAGCTACATGACAAAGGACACAGATAGTACATACAACATCCTCCTCTTACCTCTGCCAGGAAGAATTAGTGAGACACTTTGTTATCCAAACACTTTCTGAGCTTGAGCTTCAAACTCTTTAACCTGAGAATGGCTTCAGCAGCATGTATTTATTAGTGCTTTGCAGCTCACTAGGTTCCACTTTTGACAGCAATAGAAGAGTTTTCCATTGCAAGCCTTTGCTTTCTTGTTTATTTAATATGCATGAATCATTGCTGCTGGCTTAATATGTTAACAGTTATTTAAATAATGGTCTGGTAAATAGTTCCTGTATGGATTATAAAATATAATATCTTATAATATATTGTCTGGTCACTCACTTTATGTTAAGATTTCATTAATATGCTTTTCCTAAATAACAAACAGCTCCCGCAGAGCTTGTTAGACATGTGAGGACCATGTGGTGTAAGCAGTTATAAATACACCAGTAAAAAACATTCCAGAGAATTATAAATCACTATAATGTTCAACTCCAGTGGGTTGATGAATAGTATCTTTATTAACTTATTAACCACTTATCAAAATGATTTGTCTTGTACTTAGACTTAATTTTATGTTCAGTATAAATTTTATATAAAGCCTGACTTTGTTTTCTTTTGCCAGACGTATTTATTTCTGAGTCAAAACTCAGTCTCTTTTGCAAAAAGGAGGAAAATCAAAGAGGCATAATAATCAGCCTAAACTCATCCAAAGCACTTTAAAAATAACCAGCCCACCTACTGCACTGGGAGATTATATAGTGCAGCATACAGAAGCGCAGTGTGGAGTAGCTAAGGAACCATACAATATGTAAGCTTTTCAAAATGTACTTGAGGCAGTGGCTCTCTAACCAGTACCAGATCTGCTCCTGCTGGGGCATCTGCCTCTCAGACCCCCACTCCTTTACAGCTTGGTGCCCGGGATGTTTAATTCTGCTTTCCGTGAGAAATGGCCCTGCACGGATTTTTGTTTCCAAATCAGTGGCTTATAGTGGAGAGAGCTGTGGCAGAAGGTGGTCGAAAAGAGCGAGACAGCGTTGTTGTTCAGTCTCTGGTGCAGTGGGCGGTGGTGCACCGGCGTTGTCACTTGGGCTGCTACACAGATGGACTGTGTAAACTTGAGTAAAATTCTAGCAGATAGGTCTGCAGAGGGACGTAGGCACACGACTGCCCTGCGTGGGCCTTGCTAGGCTCCACAAAACCATGCCCAGCTGTCATCTCACTTTGTAAGTGTCTCGGCTCTGCCAGGGAGCGCGTTACAAACTGCCTGCAGGTTTTGGTAGGGGTCTCGGGTAAGACCTTTCCTGGCCAGTCTTCTCAGCAGAGCCTTGTACAAAACTGTCGGACTGTTTGGGCCCCTGCTCATAGAGGTGTACTGTTTCTTGACGGATCCTATGATTATCATGGTGACATGTAAATACATGATATATACATACACTAATTAAATTGAATTGGTCTAATTTACAGAGACCATTTTTATTTTTTATCTGCTCTTCCCTCCATCAAGCTTGGTATAAACCCCTGCTTGTCTGTTCTTCTAGCCAGCTTTTATCAGTGTTTTACCTTTAACTGGTAAACATAGTTGGCCAGTTTACCTAATTTCCCAATAAACAGTCTATCGGTGGAAGAGCTTTTGGCATGTGAACAGCTTACATTGCAAAAGATGCTGTAGGAGGAAGAGTAGTACGTGTGTGTGTTACCACATTTTACCACATTATGGCTCAGGTCAGGTGGTCACATCGCTGTATCTGAGGGGAATTTTGCACCAAAATAAACTTTGAAGTTGACTAAAACAAAGGGGATTTTCCCATGACAGACGAAACAGAATGTACTGTGCAGGGAAATGAGGAAATCCAGTCTCATGGTTTTCAGCATCACTGATTTTGAAAGGGTTAACTACCTGCCAGTAACTGCATCTTATTAATGTAATGCATATTGGCATTTCCTTTGCATATCTCTATTACGGAATTTGATGAAACAGCTTTTGTTTGTTCACACTTGTCTCTCTTAAAATTTGTATATCATCAGTAAATGTTATTTTTTTCTGCAACAGCTTGCATTTTCTTCTCTATGCAGACAGAAGTCATCATGCTATTGCTTTAGATTATCATTTTCAGATTGATTAAAAAAGTAAATATGTAGACTTTTACTGCTCCCGACAACAAGGATTGTAACCAGTTTACATGCTGAGATTTGTTAATTTATCTGCCTGTAGAAGCTGGTCACTACAGGAATGGACGGGTTTGCATGGACCTACAACATGATATTAGGCCGTTAATACAATTTTGAATGCATTCTGTGGAGGTAGGAAAAAGAAATTGATGGTGTGAGTCCAAGTTAACACATGGAGTGGCCTTCATTGTTTCCAAAGGGAAGCAAGTTCTGTACTTCTTTACAACGTTTCGAAGACTTTTGGTGCCCTTTGGTAGCAAATACGTTCACAGGATGGGGGTTGTCTAGACTGTGCACTTCAGATTACTTTAAGCATTTTATTTAGCTGAGAGCTGGAGTTCCCTAAATGGTTGGTGGGATTTGAAAAGACCTCGATGTGCATGGGGAGAGAGGAACCTGCTGTAGCTCTTTCGGGTCCTGAGCTGCCAAACATGTAAGTACGGGTAAGCGTGTCCCACTAGCTGCGGGGGAATTTCAAAATAAGCTCTTTCAGAAGTTTTTTCAGAGTTGGGATTTTAAGCAGTTTTTGTGTTAGGCTACAGTGTAGAAAAGAATACGTGCTCATACAGTGAGCTTCCTCAAGTCCATGCAGAAAATCAGATATATTTGCTTAATATTATAACTTGAAGTATAGTCAAGATTTTTGTAGTAACAGAATACAAGAAAAACTCTAAATTTAGAGAAAAGGTAATAAGTAATCCTGTTGTACAGGGAAATTAGCCACCGCATTTTTTTTTCTACCAGCACTTGTTTCATACTAACCAAATCATGTTTAGGAGCGACCTGTTGTATTTTTTCAGCATGCATTTTAAGGATGGCAGAGAGAAAGCCTTGCAGGGAGGTTGTTATGCAATTATTGCTGCATATCTTCCTGCTTGTAAGCCTTAATTCCGCTCTGGTTTTTTTGTGTTTTTGTTTAAATCCTTGAAAAGATGTCATTCTCTCACTGAATGTATTTTTCCTCCTAAACACAAGCTGTAAATACACACACAGATAATATTATGTGATTCTTTGAGTCAGCTGCTTGCAGTTCTCATGTGTTCTATCCTAGGCAACTTTAGAAAATTATTACCAAACCTCATAAGCTCAGACATAAAAGCTCCTTGACTGGTCTTTGCCATGGAAATTGCAAGTTTTAACATGTAAGTATATGTAAAAGAAAAATCCCAGAGGTAACAGATGAGTAGAATTTTACAGGGTTGTTACAGACACAGTGACATCTGTTTTTTATTGCAGTTAATGATTCCTAATATTGTGTGCCATTTTGTGTTATGTAACCATTTATTATTAATCTGCATCTCCTGTTACAAATCAGTTTTCAACGCTTTTTTCCCCCAGCCATATCTTGAGATAGTATGTGGGTATATATTTATGCCTACTAAAATAAAACTAAAGGTGTTCTTCTATATTAAGAATTTCTGAAGTACTTGGAGATGGATTCTGTGTTCTTCATGAAGTAACTGTTGTCCTAATCATTACCAGGAATTGAACCTGGAACTACCAGAGCTAGAGGATAGCTTGACAATTTGAGCTCAAAAAGGCTAAATCTTCTGGCTAACAGTTGTAGGAGAGTCATGCCTTTTGTGGCTCTGGCAGGAGTCACTAGTTGGAGAGGGAATTATGCTTGTGCAACTCAAAATTGTCAGTGAAATCCAAGGGAATTTGGGGGTTTGCAGGGAATGCAAAATTGGGCTCTTCCAGGAGCTTCCCAGTAAGCATGAAAGGGGTTTTTTTTTTTGTGTGTGTGTGTGTGTGTGATGGGTAGTGAGAAATCCTAACGTCTGACATCGTTCTGGCTAAGTGTATTCTTCAGTTTTCCATTAGTGGTGGTGGAGTCCATCAGTGAATCCTTTCAGGAGTAACCAGCTGGCATTTCCTAAACCCTTGTCTGTGTATCATGTAAAGCTCAGTGTTACCACTCTAAAGAAAGACCTTGAAAAGTTAAATGCCATTGGAATTTAGTAATGTAGGCCACAGTGTAAACTGTGGTTAAGTTGAGCTGAGGCCTGCTTAAAGGAACCTGTAATTGATTAAAACCTGCCTCTAGCTAGATAAAAATGAGTTTGAAGTAGATTAATATAAAAACAGTTAAAAGCTTCCTCGTTGTTGTCAGTTTTCAAAATTAAACTTGTCAAGAGTTTGGCAGAAAGAGCTCAAAGGCAGATCTGATTCTAAACTGAGAAAAACAAACCCAAAGGAGCAAACAGCAGTATGGACCTTCTCATGTTTGGTTGATTTAAATGAATTTTCTCAGTGAAGGCTGTGACTTTATGGCCTTCATTTTTACTTGCCAAGCCATTTTTCTCCAGACTACAATCCTTCATGAGTTGCGTCTCACAGCTTTGTCTAGCACAGAAATTTCTCCTGTACTGCTTGGCCTATCTTCTCATGGCCTTCATGAATCTTCTCTGACATTTACTGTGTGTAATTGTTATGAGAACATAAACCAAGGGCAAAAATCAAAAGATAGTCTTGGATTCAGTAAGAAACTGTCTGAGAGAGAATTGGAATGGAGACAGCACAGCCTAACAGCTAGAATGATGTCAGACTTTTTGCTGGAATCTGCTTCCATCTGTAACTTTGGATGGCACGTGACCTCTTTGTGCCACACAAACAGTTTGACTTACTGCAGGCACAGCCGCAGTTTGGTGGCAAGGTGGTGCAACTTCCTGTTATTGATTTGGACATAAATTGTGTAGTTCCAATGATGAGTGAAAAGTGAGACCCATAGACCATCTGCAACGAAGGCTACCAGAGTGTTTCTCAAAAAACAATGTTGATTTTACTTAGTGTCATACTGGAAAGTCATTTTAGAACATGTTTGGGCTTTGACACCCTTTTCTTAATATTTTTTCCCATATCCTGTTGTATATACAACTAGGTCACGTTAGTGACCACAGGCATGAGTCTCCATTCCATTGCACTGGTTTTCTGCCAGAGTAACCCCACTGGTTTTCACAGTATAAAAGACTGATGAAATGTGGTGAAAAATTGATCCCATACATATTCCAATCTCTGAGTGACTTAATATCTAGTGCTAAAACATTTTCAACCTTTAAAACCAACACTTCCATCAGTCATGTTACAGATTTAATGACTTGCGAGAACTGCAGCAAATGATGGGAAGCGAGCATGTTCTCAATCATGGCAAATCATGGGATATTTGATCCTTAATTTTGACAGTCCTGTAGGACGGTCAGCTAGTGCTCTTGTATATTGACCTCAGCGTTGAAACATGCACCTTTTCCCGCCAATCTCTATTTTAGGGTAAAATAATAGAATAATTTCCATAGATGCAGGCTATTTGTTCCTTTTACATGGTAGCAGTTTGAAATCTGTGTCAGACTTGCAATGTTATGGACTAAGAGATAAGTTAACAGAGACCTTGAGAAAGTAAACAAGGCAGAAGTTAGATGCAGGATGTTTCATGGGTCTGTAGGTGTTCCATGGCTACAGAGGTAAAACTTAAGTCTGTTGTTGTTTCAACAACATACATATTGAAAATATATATGTTTCTATTATTACATAGATACATACATAGTCCCAGTAACTAACCTACTGCTCTATTTGCAATATGAGGGAAGCATTGTGGTATCTTTAAATTTCTGAAGCTAACAAGCCTGTTCCTGTTAGAATTAGTTGCAAAGCTCCAGTTGATAGCAATAGGAGCAATGTCATTATTCTCAATGATCATAAGCTAATACTCCTGACAACTAACTTGGGAAACTGAGACAGACTGTAGTCTCAAAGGACAGGTCATTGAGGAGGTACAGATGTGTAAAAGGGATGTAGGGGTCCGTTGCGTTGGAGACTGTTACACCACAGATTTCCTTCATGACTTTTAGGCTAGTTAATATGGTTCCCTTCTGAATCTGTAAACTGGGCATAGCAGCACATCCTTACATTAGAAGGAGTGATATGCTCAGATAGTGATCTGTAGCACATTTTGTGATTGGGAGAGATTTCTCATAAGACTCAAGCATAAGCTCAGTCTGAAACACTTGGGTAAATAGTACTAGTAGTTAATTAATTATTAGTTAATTAGTTCAGTTAATTAGTAACTGGTAGAGTAACAGCTGTTGCTCCTGCTTGTTGTGTAAGAGAGTTGTGACCCTTGGTCTCATGTGGTGCTCCTAATGGCACCGCAGTAGAGCAGCAAAGTAATGGTGCCACAAGTCAATTATTGCCTCTTTTCTTACATTATATTCAAATTGCTGCAGATTAATGAAGTACTATGTGTCAGGTCCCTTCCAACTTGAGATATTCTATGATTCTATAGGTGAAATGTGGTAACTGTGTATACATTTAGGCTGTGGCAAATTTAAGGCAATGAAATTTGGTTTAGGCTGTAACAAAAATGATTACGTTAAACCACATTGTCTTGCGCTAGTTAAAAGGGCTGAGGATGTACAAAGACTGCTTGGTTCAGCTGACGTGGTAACTTGTTAAGCCTTGGTAATTTGATCTGAGCTCATATAAAGGTTTAGATAAGAAATTGTGGTTGTTCCTTCTGGTGTCAACATCTCTGATTACATCAAAACAAGTCTGGCAATATAAAGGTCTCAAGATTTATACTGGTTAACAGTATTCCTCCCTCCTTTTCTCCCTTCCACTTTTTACCAATTTAAACTGGCTGAAGAACAGAATTTCTGGTTCATGGGAAATCTTGTTTTCTTTAATTTTTTTGTGTGGGGTTTTGGTCCAAATGGATCTGGGAAATAAAAAGAAATTTTTCTGCCAACCAGAAATTTTGAGATAATTTCATTCTGGAAACAACAAACATTTTATTTCTGAAATAAATGTGCTCCCTGGTTCCTGCGGCTTCTCAGTGAAAATGGCATTTGACAGGTGACTGACTATCAGCTCCGTGGAAAAGTTGTGGGGCTGTACGGGATCAGTGGTGCTTTGGCAGCCCTGCTCTGTGGGCTGCCTGGAAGTCCGTTGCAGGGCTTCCAAGCTCTCCGTTGGCATTTACTGATAGGTGATCAGAAAGTCTGGAAATTACTGGGATTTCCATGTTTTCTGTATCCTTAGCGGGAAGTCACTCCTTTTAAGGTCAGTGTTTCCAGGACTTCCAGCTTAGTGGTTGAAACCGTGGAAGCTTGGTGTTTTCCTGCTTTGGGACACTCCGTTGAGCAGATCTGCCTCCTGATTCCTCACTAAACCCACCTTTATTTCAAGGGAGCCATTTCACACCTTGTTCTCCAGCATCAGGGTGGCGTTCTGTGCTGTAGGGTGCAGAAGGAAGGGCCTCCTGTCTGAATATTTCATCTGCCTCCTCTCGCTGGAGACGTACCTACCTCGCTTTCAGCTAGCTAGCTGGGATATGGGTAGCAATCCAGCTGTGGAAGCGTGGAATTTAGTGTGGGCTAATTCCTGTATGCAGTTTACCCAGCTTCTTTGGGTGCGTCCTGCATGGCTGCTAGACCACAATGGAAACTACCCACGCAGCTTCAAACAGCTAATGAAGCGGCCTCGCACCCACCACACCCAGCGTCTGGAAGATTCTGGCCCATCTTGCAGAGTAACACTATGCAGAGTTACAGCATCTGGCTTTGGCAAGTCTGCAGGCACAGACAGTCTTTGAAACAAAAACAAAACCATGCATCCTCACCACGGTTTCTTCCCTTATTTACATGACTAAATGCTGCAATGCACACATGTGGGTAAGAGCAGGAAGAATGTACCCCGCCAGGGATCGCAAAGGAACTGTAGTGGCTCAGCACCCTGCAGGATCTGCTGCTTGAGCTGATCCACAGCTTTTTCTAGCCACACCAAGGGTTTCACACATCTTAAGCAGAGTTGGCGCTTGCAGTGTGAAAGCTACCTAAGAGGTGTCAGATTTGGCCTTCAAAATTGAGGGAGTTTTATCAGGCATTTTTACAGGCAGATTGCAAGTGCACCTATCCTTAAACCCTGAATATCCATACATTTCACCAGAGATGCAACTCCTTTCCTTGTCTCCTTCATACATGAGTGATATGGATCTCCTGTGATTGACACGCAGGCACAGAAAAAAATGGATTTCTTGAAGTCTTGCTTGTGTTGCTACAAGTATACTTTTCATGCTGAGGAACCAAGCACCTTCAACTCCTTTTATTGCCCCCATGACTTGTACTTCACAGATCTTGGTCTATGGATGTCTAGAGATGGCATGAGATAGCAAATATTTTAGAAGGTAGAAGAAAGTAAGAATTGTTTTCAGTCTTTGTTGGCATACCAGGTCATTTCTCCATTTCAAACACTTTTGCAGAAAGGCTTACTCAGGGAGTGTTAACACTGAATGTATCTGATCTTTCATGGTTTAAGTGATTTCTGCATGAATGCATTGTGTTCTCTTCTGCAATTACCTGTGCCTGTGAACAGATTTGAGCCCATAAAGACTGTTTTGGCTCTTCAGTTTGTCTTTGAAGACGTCTGCCAACCTCAGACTTCCACAGCAGGAATCTTGCGTAAGACCACATGTGCAAGAAAATCATCCATGTAACATTTAAAATGGTTTTTAAACCATTTTTTTGTTTCTTCCATTAGTTAAGAGGAAACACAGACTAGTTTCTTACCGAATGTGTTTTTTATGGCCTTCTCACAGCTTTGATGATCTTGTGGGAGCATGTAATCATAAATTATTAAAAGAAAATCCAAGCGACTCAAAGCTAAACACATCAGTTATCTTGTTAAGGGGAAAAATGTATGTGAATGGATCAGTAGAATTAAATCACTGCAAGACGTCATAACCTTCAGTTGTGATTGCATATAGGGCACCTGATAATCTTAGTTGTCTCCATCATAAAGGAGCAGAAAGGCATTTTTACACATACATTTTATTACAAAATTAAACATGGCGCTCGAGGCACAAAGTGGAGCAAGAGAGTATGTGTAAACACATACGTACATACTCATGTATACACACATACATCCTTTTGGTATATGCATACTTCCTTCCAGATGCAGTTAGACTCCTGGCTGCTGTGAGGGTTTGGCAGCTTTCTTGTGCAGTGTGGGTGTTTATCATTCTATTGTGATTGTTCATGTTGTGATGAGTTTACTCTTGGGTGCAATTTTCAGGCACATGTTCCTGTCAACCAAGGTCAATGCTGAGCCAGAGAAGCAGTGCACAGGTGGTATGTCAGAGTTAGCCTCTTTCTTTTGGCTGCAGACAGTGGCACTTCTTAATTTAACTTATGATTAAACCATTGCCCTGATACAATACCAAAAATATTAGAGTCTTTCTGCCTGGATTTCAGAGAAATGGTTCTTTAAATAAACAAGGGAAAAAATGAGTGAATGCATAAAAATAGACTTTCAGGACCTGACCAAAAGCCTGTTGAAGTCGATGGAAAGACTCCTTGGATTTCAGCAGGCTCTGCTTCAAGCCCTTAATGCATGCTCTGATGTCTATAATCCCAGGTGGGAGTAGCTCTTCGTTAGGCAGGAGGTGGCTTCTTACTTTATTCTCACGAGATACAGTGCTTGTGGCGGTGGAGAAAGCTCAGGGTGATGGGAGAGTTCATGGCAAAGAATGATTTTTTTCTGCTTGGGCAGCAACTGGGTTCTAAACAAAAAAGCCCTAAGGGGAGAAATGCATCAGGGTCATTACAACTGTCATTTGGCAGTTACTAACATGTATTCTTGAAAGAAACTGTTAACACAATTTTGCTGTTTCTTGCCAAACAGCAAGGGCAAGCTGGCTATGTTTTGGAGCCAGAATTGGACTGCAAGCTTTAGAAATCCTCTCTAGGGTCAGCTGATCAAAAAAGATGGGAAACTGAACATGATTAACCCTCCTACCTACAGAAATCCATGCTTGTCCACTCACAAACACATACTGTTTCTGTCAAACTTCAGATATGTAGCAGAGATTATGGAAAGTTACACCAGATTTTTGCCTGTCCTTGAATGACAGTAATAATCACCTATGATGAGGTAATACTTCAAGATCAAGGATGTTGACATTAATTGACTTGGAAGAAATTTATTCAACTAAATTTAGACTGTATAATGGTTTTGATTCCACTAGGAGTGGATAAAAGCCAGATTTCAGCCTTGTTGGTCAGATTTTTCCTGTTAGAGCAGCACCTCTTGTTCAGAGTAAAGGAGGAATTGCTTATTCCTCCCAAGACCTTGATGTTTCTCTGTTTGTCCTGTTTAGCCTGGAACAAACAAGCCAGAACTTGCCTCTCACTGTGTCTAAATTGCCAACATCCATGACCTGTGAGAAATTCAAGGCCTGAGAAGGGACACCAGTCCCAAGGGTCTATTGCAACTTGGGATTCACTGTGACTCCAGTGCTGCCGCTGTGCCATGGCTGCATCAGCCCTTTTAGAAGGGCTGGTAGTAAAGTAATGGTAGTCTGGAGTACAAAATCAGCAATAAAACCTGAAAAAAGGACAAACTCTCTATGTGGTGGCAGGAGTAATGATCATGTTCCACTGAAGCTGGACAGAGAAGGATATATGAAAGACAGGCTGGAATCTAACTCACTGTGTTTTCCCATCGCTGCCTTGGTTCACTTGGGCAGTTTAACTGTGAATCTGTCTCACTAGGTTATGTAAACTAAATATTGCTTAAATGCTTGACTTCAGCAAGTTCACTACAATCCAGTCCAGCCAATACAGTAAGCGACCTCCCTGGAAGCTTATAGAACAGTTTTCTTATTGCTCTGAGACACTTGTTTTGTTGAGACTAGGTTGGTACTTTTTAATGTGCTTTTGAATTTGTTTGGAGCATTTGACTGTGCCAAGCCCTGCAAAACTGGAGGAAATGTAATTCAGTAACTGTACAGTACAGAATTTCTTGTATGTGCTGTGAATGTTGGCAGAGATGGAAACTGGATTAGGTGAACTGTGCTGATCTCTCAGAGTATTTTGTATGTTTCTTCCTTGCACACGTAAAGAAAAATATCCTGAACTCATTTACTTGATGTCGTTCTGGAATAAATTCACTAATAGTCAATGATGTTAAACTACTAAGCGGTGCTACTGATATGGCTGCATTTTATTACCTGCTTCATGCAAACCATGAATAATACAGAGAGCACTACGTACGTGATTTTAGTTTCGGATGCAGGATGTGTGATGCAATCCACTACAGGGTTTATGCACATAGGCACCGAGCATATTTTTGAGCTACTGTACTTTGAAATCTGTGCCAGACATCTATGCAGCCAGACAGTAAACAAAGAAAATGATACCTTAGGCCAGGAACCTTCAACAGCACAGAGGGCTTACCTCAGAGACTGCAAACGGGAAGCGTAGCATGTGTTGAGTCACGAAGGTTAGTAGGCCAACCAAGAGCAGTGCTGTGCCTGTGAGCTACACGTATGGGATCTGAAGTCAGTGGGAGTTTTGCCACTGATTTCAAAAGGGATAGGACTGCCCGAAGTGTTTCTACAGCAGTTTCATTTCTACAGCAGTTTCATTCCATTGGCATCAACGGAATTGCTTCAGATTTGGTCAAGGATGCAAAAGGTGAATTCGATCTGCTGTCAAAGGAGGTTGTGAAATTTTATATTTATTGCTTCATTCAAAAACATTTTACTCCAGCTATCAAATATTTCATGAACATTTTGCCTTAATCTCTGTAAAAGTGCTCTTAAACTAAACCCACATTCTGATGCCATTGAACACAGATTTCACTGCATGATAAAGTATTGTAATTGCAATGAATATTAACTGCAGGCTCTTCCAGATCCCAAAATGGGACTTTAAATTACAAAGTTTTGATATGTGGCTTACATGTTCCTGGAAATTCTGTGAAATTAATCAAAAGATTGAAGAAAACACTGGTGTTTTTGGTTTTTTTTTTTTTCCCAAGGCCAAATGTAAAGTTAAAAGCTAAGCTTGAAACAATGTGGTCTGGCTGCACAATTCATTGTAGACTTCAAGGAGGCTTGAAGAACTATTTCACATTCCTCAGTTGCAAGTGAATATAGCAATGAAGAAAAAAAATTATTCTGGAAATGGGAAATCAAGCATAAAATGTATTCCTAGAAAACAAGGCTGCTGAAGTATGATAATACTTCTGATTTTGGTTTGGGTTTTTTTTGTGTGGAGAGTTTATATTTAGTTAGTTTTCAGGTGATGAATTTATTTTTTATCCACTTGTAATAATGATTATTATGACATGAGTAGAGTAATGTAGTGGCTAGCTAATGAGACTGTCTTCAAAACTGTCAAAATCAAGTTGTGATGCCTGATGGGAAATGTAGTTTCAGATCTTTTCTCCCCATCATAATGAAAAACACTCATAGTGTCAAAAGTTGTTTTCCTTATGTGCCAAACAATACAATGGAGAAATTTGGAGAGTGTTTAGAGCTCTTGGCTTCTTTCTTTGGAATATCTGTACACTGGCTCTACTGAAGCAGGAAAACTAATGTTCTTAAGGAGGTAGAGGAGAGAATGAGTAGCAGAAGATACTGAATTGCAGAGCAGTCAGATAGGAAAACTACAAAATGGGATTTCTCCCAGTGGATGACGTCCATAGTCCAGGGGGTTCAATCTCTGAACATCATCCAATATCTGAGGAGACTGACAGGAATGCTGACAAAGGGTTTGTGCCAGTGATATGCTGTCTGGGAAAACGAAAAGTATTATCAAGAATTGGTCCTTGGATTTCAGTGGCTGTTTTGCAGAAAGAAAACTCAGACCTGCAACTAACTAATTTAAAGATATTAGTCATACTGATATTGTCCTATCTTCTCTTTTCTCCCTGTATAATATCATTGCCTGAAAAGTAAAGAAAATAATAATCATGGTTCTATCTGCCTGCTTCACTGGATAGGCGTGTGCTGTAGTCGAAAGACTGGGGCAGTACTGTGCCCAGAGAAACCAACTCTACAATCTAATCTTGAACTGCCAGGACTAATATAGAAAAGGAGAAGGATTTTTGCTTTACAGTGGTCCCCCCATATGAAAGGCATTTTCTGAAGAGAGCTTTGTGTTTGAGATTCTGTGTTTTCCTCAGGGTTCATCCAAGGGTTCACATATCCACAGCCTTCAGCAGTAAATAGCTGGATGAGACCTCTTAAATCCAAGAATTGGGTTTTGTCAGAAGTGTAGAAGATCATAACATGTTCAAGATGAGAGAGGTGGCTGACCTCCCCAAGATTTTGTCAGCTGCATGGGGGCAACTGACCCTGATTATGTGAAGAAGAGACTTTCGCTTCAAGGGCTGGATTTGCTCCCTCCCCTGCAAGCTAATGGTCAAAATTCTTTTGCCATATTGAGAGCAGTTGGTCCTGAATCTGCAGCTTCCCTGTACTTTATATACATTGGGATATATGGTGGTTATATGTGTGGGCTGTAAAAAGATGAAAAAGGTTCTTTAAGCAAAGTACGAATAACAGAAAATGAAGGGCTCATTGACTCTTTACAGGAGGCCTATTTAGCTAATACTAACAAAGCTTTTTTCCTATTTTAACTAACATGGGTTCAAGTTTGTTTTAGCTGCTTTCGTTATAATTCACTCTGGCTTTTTTCCAACCCTTGCCCTTTGCCTTTGTGATCTCTGTTTTCCGTCCATCCGTAGTTTCCTCTCCTACGTTTCTCTCAAGCAGATTCCTTCCATCCACTACAAGAATGGGTACTCAAATCAATTGTTGATTGAAATCCTGGCTCCCTGGGTGTTTTCCTCCGCTGCCTTTAGTAATGTCAGGATTCAGGATACATTTGTTTTTCTTTCTTGCCATTACACAAATACTGCTCCCCAGTAGGACTTTGAAGTTCGTATTGTATTCATTAATAAGATTTTAAATCTTTTCAAGACAGTGCCTCCTAGCCCTTCTCCACCAGCAGGATGTGTAGCCCATTGCATATGAATTGGTTCCGGGAGTGGGGCCAGGGAGCATGGGAGTGGGGCTGGGTCAGGAAGCAGGAATAGCTGCTTCCCTAAGCGTAGGAGAAGGGATTTCTGGGTCCTAGCTTGTGAGGATTGAGGAGGGAAGAAGCGTGACCATCTGCACTGAGCATGGGTGGATCAACTTCTCAAAGAGCTGCCAGCAGTAACGGGGAGTGGGGTCTGCTAGGACCCTAGGAGGTTCACAATTTGTGAACCAGCTGTGATTTCAAAAGTTAGTTTGACCGAACCGGGACGAACTGTCTCCAGCACAGTTTTGGCTACCCACAACCTCTGTTGGCTTAGTCCTGTATTTCTGATGCCAATGCATTGCCTAATGATGTCAGCGGGTGTTTTGGGTTTGCAAGGAATGCAGGAATGGGATCTCTGAAAAACAGAATCTGTATGTGGAAATGTCCTAAAACAGAAAGATGTTTTGCAGAAACTTGCATTAAACATTTTAGCAAGAAAACTGCGCTTCTTCCAGTCCCTTTGCTATTGTTTTTATGAATTATCCTTGCAGGTAGCTCACATTCTTCCAGGCTGTCTTCAGATGCTTTTGTGAAATGCTTCTGAGGGGAAATAACTCAGGAGAATCTTTCTGACCAAGACAGCATTCACCAATTGCCTGGATACCATTGAAGTTTGTGAGACTTCAGGAGCTTAAGTACTTTTCTGAATTATGCCTTGTCAGATCAGCATAGCTATTCCAGTGGATCTTTTGTGGAGATGATAATGTCTCTCAAGTATTAAAGATTTTAGCTTTACTTGATTTTTGTCCTAGAATTTAACAGTATGCTATTGTGTCTACGCAGGCCTTTGCTAGGGTTGATGCTTTTATCAGTTGAGTGGAGTAGAGTCACCGCACTTACTTCTTCCGAGGGTATTTCCTGGCATAGCCAGTAGTACTGCTGCCTTTAACATATCTTCTCATGCTTGTCAATTCTTTTTGAGTAGTCTTCCTTTCTTTTTTCTTGTTTTTGCTCAATGGCATGTAAGGTCTGAGACAGAAGTTGGGTTCTTCGTAGGAGATGTGTCACACATGGTATGAAGCAATGCCTTTGTCAATGGGTCTGTCACAGGCTCTTTGGTGGGGCTGACAATCCACAAGTGCTTTCTATGCCCTTGTGCAAAGAACTGATTTTAGTTTAATCCAGACAATAAGTATTCACTTTTCTAATGCGATGCTCTAAGTATTCAGAGATTCCTTACTTATTAAATGTCTGATGTGCTCAATACATTCACCAGGTTCTTCAGCTATAAGCAACCCCAGGTAGCTTCAGGATGAAAGCTTCTGAAACGTATCAGCTTGTTAGAGGTTTTTATACTCAAGGTGTGCTGGATACCAGAGAGTTCCTGCTGTAAGTGTGTTGAATCAATTTCCATGTAGCCTTCAGCCACTGCTGTGTATTGGCTTTTGTCAGACTGTGACAAGCCCAACTGTGTTGGGGTTTTCTTACCTTCTGACAGAGAAATGTCATTGGCCTTTTCTGACCTTGTCCTGTGGTCACACATGAGATTTTTGAAAGGTCTTTTGAAATAACTTGGCTTTTCCCTTGGTACGATAATATTGCAGAGTACTACTTCCTGGATTTTCCTGCTAGAACATAACAGTTTTTACAGTGGTAAAGTTTTTTAAATAGAATTTGAAATACTTGGCATTAGGATAGAGGTTTTTGCATGCAATATATTAGTCAGTGTGACTTGTTAAACCCCTAAAAAGAGTGGCTTGTGCAAGAAACTGCATATTTCCTAGTAAATCATAGAAGTGTAGGAATGGGAGGGAGCTCAGGCGACCATCTCTCTGTTTTGCGGCCGAGCCAAGGACTATTTTTGACAGTGATTTGTCCAACCTTTCCATAATGGACTCCAGTGATGAGGATTCCATGACCAGCCTTGGTGAGCTGTTCCAGTGTACGGCTGTTTTTGTTAGTTATTTTGTCCTAATAGCTAACAAATCTTTTGCCACACGGTAAGCGGAACTATTCTTCTAACCTTGCTGGACATGAAGAACAGTTGATCACTGTCATATTTATAACAGCATCTTGCATATTTGAAGACTTATGTCTTCCCTCAGTCTCTTTTCTAGACTAAACAAACCCAAATCTTTCAGCTTTTCTTCCTAGATCGTATATTCCAACCTGGTGTGGTTTTTTTTGCTGTTCTCTGAACTCTTGAGATAAAACTGCCGTATTTGCAAGAGAATCATAGTGCTAACTCAGTTTACACATGGTTGTGTCTAAGATCTTTCTGCAGTTCTGTAGCTAACTTGCTTTTCTCTGCTTTGTAATTGTGCATTTGATTTTTCTGCTGAGGTGCAGAACTTGTCGTTTTATTTCATCCCACCGATTTTAGAGACAATGATTAACTGACAACTCTTTGAACCTGTGCTGTGAAGGTTTTTCTACTCTTCACAGCCGGATGCCCTGCAAATTTGAAGTGTACCTTAATATTCCATCATTCTACTTTTAATTGGGCTTTAGTCAATCTTTTCAAAACAAAGCAATAACAATACGGTTTTCATCCAAGAATCATATAGTAATGTGTTTTGCAGAACTTTCTTCTACTGGTTTACTGATGAAAACAGTGGGGGCACGTTGTGCAGCATGTGTCACAATGTCACGAAACTCGAGATCCTATCTTCTATTTCTCCCTTAGGCTGTGGGCCATAAACATGGAACAAAATAGAATGGTCTGACATAATTTATTTTTCACCTCCATTAGGAAGGTTGGCCAGAATACTACCTGTGTCCCTGGTTCCCCCAGCCCTTCCGTAGAGCCAGTAGTCACTTCTGGTCGGTCTGGTCTGAGTCACACCTGACAGTTTTATTAGTGCTCATGAACAGCATTGGGCAATGGCTGGATCACTAGCTGAAGCTTGGCAGTGTGTCTGTAATATCATGGATTTGGGCTTCTGGCAGGCAGGCAGCTAACACCCTAGGATGCTGGGTTGACAATGGATGTCTCTGTTCATCTCAGAAAGAATTGTAACAGAAAAAAAAAATCTTGCCATGATAGTCATCAACAAAGCAGACAAAAAAAAAAAAGAAAAAGAAAACACGGCAATTTACCTAGAGTCTGGCCTATTCAGTAACAGGTTTCCCAACACTGAAATGGTCCTCTTTGCTTCCCAGATTATTTAAGAGCAATAAACATACTCATCAGCTGACTTGTCCTCCAACCGCTTTGAGAAAGTTTTTAAAGGGCTGCTTTATTTCCCCCTGTTCATTCCTGGCAAATGCACAAATATCTAACTGAAGTCACATTACTTAAATAGAAACTAATAGAAGAGCTGGTTGTACAAGTAGTTTGAGATCTGGTCACAAATATGCACTAAGCTGCTGGTCCTCCTGGGGTGAAATTCACCTTGGACAGAGACAAGAATTGCACCTTATTAGCTCAAAAAAGGGTAACTATCCCTCTTGTCTTTTAGTCAATCCAGCTATAGAGTGACATGGGAAGGCCGAAGAGTGTTGGCCTGATAGCTCGGTGGCTACTTATAGCAAAAGAGAATAACTGTAAAATAAGATGAAAATATTTTGGTTTTATATTAAGTTATCCTGAAGTGAATCATAGTCTCTGAACCAATAAATAATGGAGAAAAGTGTTTAAAAAGGAAAAAATATTAATGAAAACATGATTTTTTTTGTCTCTTCTGGAAGCGTGCTGTGCCAGTTGCAGTAATAGACATACCTCCTTTGAATCACTGGAGATAAAAACCAGCCATATACTTGAGCTTAGGTGGTTCCTATTGGTTTATAACTGTTTTGTATCTTTTGAGCATTCAGGAAAATCCGTCCCACAGATTTTTAAACTATGATTCTGGCTACAGAGGCACAACACATTCTTTTCTGTTTTTAATAAGTCTCTCTCTTTGTGCAACAAATCCTTCTAAAAAATTGTACCAGCAGTGCTAACCAATGGGTAGCAGCTAGAGGCCGGGGGAAGAGGAATTGCTTTGGCTGGACAGAGACTAAGGGATTTGTACACCCAAATTTCTATTGTTTTTAATAGGAATTTGGCTTCAAAAATCTTAGCCCTCATATGTATTCCGTCTCTAACAGCTGGAGGTCTCTAACCATACATTCCTATCTTCCTGGATCAAATCCTCCACTGGCTGGTGCACCAGCCAGGGAAAAGCAGGTATGTTGTTGCATGCGTCCTCTGGTAAGACTCCTCCCTTGTCAGGTGCACTTTGCTGCTTTTCTGATCGAGAGCACCTACCATCTAGTAATGGTAAGCTGGAGCTTACAGCTGAAGGAAGGAGGAACCCGTATTCCACCAGGAGTGCAGAGGTTACATAATAATCACAGAATCATAGAATTGTTTAGGTTGGAAAAGACCTTTAAGATCATCGAGTCCAACCGTTAACCTAACGCTGCCAAGTCCACCACTAAACCATGTCCCTAAGCACCACATCTACACGTCTTTTAAATAATCTTAAGAAGGTTTACTATGTTATAATGTGGATTAGTTTTTCTCATTCTTTCAATGGCTGTTCAAAAGATTAGGAGAGACTTTATGAAAATACAGGACACTTGTGTATTTTACCTTTATTCCATATGCTCTGGCATACTGTTATTCTGATTCTGCCATGCAAATAACTAAAGGAAATTGAAAAATAAATAAATAAATAAATCCTTGAGTAACAACAGAAATTGGTTATCTCATTTCAGTTCAGATGGGAAACCTGAATGAAAACCTGGACGCGTAAGTATATAACAAGAGGATGCTAATTTAAGTTCTGAAGACCTATATGATTATTGGGAACTCTGTATTTTAGGATTATTTACAAGAGGGCTAAGTACTACTGTTACTTTATTGTATCCAGTTCATCAGTGGCTTATAAGTAAAGAATGTAACTTGGTAAGGTGGTTGTAGGCGAAAGGGAAATTTTTGCAATAATGTTTGCATTTTCACTACCTTTCCAAGGGACTAATTTATACAGAAGAGGACTAGCTATACAGGGACAGCATTCGCTACTGCATATGCTGACAAAAAATTGCAAAGGAATAGATTCCTGAGCAGAACTCTAGTGGTGGTGCAGTTAGATTAACATATGTTCAGTGTAAGTTTGTTAATGTGGACGATGTCAGAGAAATGAAAAACTCTGAAACCTTGATCAAGGCATCAAGACAACGGGACACATCATTTTGACACAGGAATTTTTATGGATCGCATGGGACTGGCTGTACTCCAGAATTAGTTCCAGGCCGAAATGCAATTCCATTCTATATCTTCCTTCGTGTTAGAAACCTGAGTAGCGAGTGGTTCTTACACTGAATGATATTACGTGCACTATTTAAGCACACTGAGTACAGTACATGATTACAACTCTATTTTTAAGTACGCTTCTCTTTAATGTGTTTTTACTTAGAACGGCTCTGTAGGTTAATGTTGGACTCAACCCGTATACACAGTGCATGTGGTTCCAGAGGGAAGTCGTATTATCTGCCAGTGCTGAGCATAATGAAGAAGGGAAGTGCTCTCCAAACTGCATGAAAAGAATGAACAGGCGTGATATTTTTACTTTCCTGCCCATTGCAGCTCCTGCTTTCATCCCAAGAAAATAAGTGCTCAGTGCGGAGAAGGTGATGGCTGAAATTCTCCACCTGTTCCCGTAAACATGCAGCTTTCTGGCAGCATAGCACAATTCTTTGTGCAGGCAATTGAACCACCAGAGCTAGTGGGCTAGATTAGCGGGAGGAATTATGTTTAAATGCCTCTTTAGCGCTTAAGGATGTCTCTAGGTGTCACTGGCATTCCTCTGCCTTCTCACCTACCTTCTCTCCCCCATGCCAATTCTTTCTGGGCTAGTTTCTGCTAATGAAATTCCCATAGGACCCATCAATCTGTTTCTGAGTTTGTGCCACCTGCCTGACTCCTGACCACATCAATCCCTGGGTCTGTAGCCCACAGCTTAAAACTGAGAGAAAGGTGTTCTCATCCCCTTTCTTTCCCATCTCACTTGTGGTTACAGCAAAAAGTGTGTGTAGAGAATACGTACAATTTCATGAGGAAAAGGCCCGTTTTGTGGTGTCGAATCAACCATTCGTTAAGGTTCTTACCTTTCAGACAGGAGATTTCGATTCAGATCTTTCACCTGTGTTGGTGGATGAAAAAATCTTTTACCCAGGAGAATGCTGTAACACTAGCCAGGGTTGGGGTTTTTGTACTTGGTGCCCTCCTACTGATGTTCCTGCTGTATTTTCCCAATGCAGTATTCAGAGGGTAAGAAAAAGAATGATTTCTAGAAAATCTATTTTAGGACATTTACTACAGAGGAAGGAGAGCTGGGTCTCTATCCGTTGAGACTAATAGGCATCCAGAAAGTGGAATAGTTTTTTTAGAAAGGAAGAAAATAAAAAGGTGTGTGTGTATGGGGGGCGGGCAGGACAGTGGGAACCCGCGGTGGCAGCTTGGTGGCTGACATTCTGCTGCAAGATGTAGGTTAAAATCTCTCAGCAGAGGAAGAACAGGAAATTGATGCTGAGACTGATGAATGTCCTGACACTTGGGTTACAGAGTACAGTCTCCAAGCCAGTTTGTAAAGTGTGTGTGTGTGTGTGTGTGTGCGCGCGTGTGCATGTGTGATCTTATACTGCACTTGTCTTAGTGTTTCCTACTGGCTAGCTTAAGCAGCTTCCTGCTTAGTTTGCTGCTGTCTGCGTATCCCATTTCAGTGTGCCTGAGGCCTCTGATTGATTTATGTGTTGCTGCCAGCTTGAGACAGCTAATGTGGTTATCACCTCTAGCTGTTTACCCCACCCTTAAAGTGCTAAATAACTCCAGTGGTTCAGCAGCTGGTTTATGAACAGCTCAAATATCAGTGCAGGGAGGGTGAGGGGGACACTCGGGCACAGTAATCTCATCAGCTGTCTGAGGCTGAGCCATCTCTTCTTGTCCATTCGAACTAGTCTCCCCTTGCATGGCACAGACCAGGTACAAGGCAGAGCTTCTGTGGCCAGGTGCCTTTTTGAATCGAGCTTAGATGCACAAGAATTATATTTTATAGTGCTGAATGTAGCCTTTCTAGTACAGTCTTCTGAATTAAATGCCTAAACGCCGTGCATAATGAGGAGCCTCATTTGATAGATGCTAAATTGGGAAGCACTATTAAGACTGGGGAAGCCCATTCTGAGTATACCTGGAAGTGGGCACCTCAGGAATGGCATTTGGAAATGAAGCCATCAGAGGCTAGGATTCAGTGAGCTAAATATGGCTCTGCTTCTGAACCAGTTTTTTAGACTAAATTCATAACTCTGTCTGGAGAAATGGGCACTCTTTTATGGTATAGAGCATCTCTGGAAACAGATGTCTCAAATAGGCCAGATGAAGCGTGCCCTGAAATGGCCCATTTCTCTCCATTGCCTGTCAGGATCCAAGGGGGCTACCTCAGCTGCAGACATTATATATCAGACCCCCAAGTCTGGTGAGATGAGATGAATCTCTCCTGTAGGAACTGGAACTGAGCTGGGCAGAAGCTTATCTGGACATTCAGTGGGTCAAAATCTGGGTTTAGGCTCTTCTATCCAGTCACAGTTCCTTTGTGTATCCAGGCCTTTACAGCTTGCACCTTTGAGAAAGGCATAATGTTTCTGAGTGCTGGGACTACTTGCAGCAGCATGGGTTTGTCTTCCTGGTCCGTCTCAGCGGAGGTGGAGGAGGGCAGCCTCTCTGCTATGCAACAGGAGAGGCGTGTAGGATCTGTCCTGGGTGTTTGCATCTGCTGAGCCTCTGCTGCCTCCCTTTGCTTGGACCCGTACCATGAGGCATTAGGACATGCCCAATGAGCAAGGATGTGGGCCCTGCCCCCCAGGTCCCCCTTTCCCCTCCGCATTTTAAGTACCGCACAATGTGAAGTACGCTCTGGTCTCCTAACTGGGCATCCTAGCGTGTCCCTTCCTGCCCTGTCCTTTGCAGCTGCCTCCAGCTCATATAGAAAAGGAAACAGTTCCTTTTAGGCACCCAAATAAAAGTTAGATTTCTCTAAGTGCTCACCTACTCCCTAATGTTTTTTTTGTGGTGTGTATCTAGAGTCACTTGGCTTAGGGTTCTCAGCTCAGCATTATGATTTAGAGAGAGAAGAGAAACTTCTGGGTAGAGATGTCAACAGTATCAGTTGCTCTACGTTTCTGGGAAATGTCTAGCTGATATAAACTGTGAAAAAAATCTGCTGTGCAAAGCTATTTTAAATTAGAGTGTTTACATAGCTGAGGGGAAACTCAAGTTTTCTTTTTCTGTCCAGGTTAGAATTACAAAGGTAGATGCATATAAATGATTTTTTTCCTTGAAATTTTTATCTAGTTAGTTCCATTTTTTTCTCCTTTTCTTGTTTACAGTCCTCGTGATTATATAACAGCTCTCAAGAGGAAGCTGCTAACAAGCCCATGTAATATTTTGTGCCAGCTGTTTTAGTGGAGGCGTGCTGGATTAGACTGAGCTCCACCTTCTTTGTCGAGGTATATTATATGAGTAACACCATAAAATACGGTTCAGTCAGAATGATAGCCTACTTAACCTCTTGGCACTCTTTTCATTAATTTCTTCTTGGATCAGTTATTATGTTTTGTCTGTGACAGAACTGGACTGAAAACTCCTCTGGGCATGGAATGTGTCATTCATTTAAACAACATCAAGACACACTGTTCATGTTTAATTATTACTTTAATGCAAGTGCTAAACTGTTTGCAGTCACATCTAACAAACATGTTTTCTGGGACTGGTTGCTGCCTGACCTCAAGTAAGGGCAAGTTAGGCTAAGCCTTGAAATGCTGCATCAAGCTGTCATTTCAAATAGCAGTGAGCCCATTCATCCTCACGTGAACTATTATATAGATGAACTGATGGAAGCAGGATATATTAACTGCCCACCAGAAAGGACATTGCAGTATGCTGATTTATGATGAGTAAATTCTAGAGTAATCCTATTGATGATGCTTAAAAACATCTGTTCACAATGTTGCAGTAGCTAAGCTAGCAATATTGTGTAGTAGATGAAAGCCACCTGTTGATGAAGTCTTTTAAAAATATATATAAATATTTCTGTCGGTGCTGTTGCATCAGTTCTTTTTCAGGACATCCATTATGGCATGACACATTCATTTGGAAACGGTCAGGATATTTATAGGCCCCGTTCCAGCAGAATATGAGCGTGTGATCAATGCTCTTGCTCTCAGTTGCTCAAAAAGCCAGTTTGATGCAATGTTTAGAAGTGAATGCCATGCTCAGGTCACTTTAATGACAGAGATAAAAAGAAATCTAAGTAGAATTTTTTTCGGGATAAGGTGCATGTAGAAAGCAAGGTCTAAGCTGTGTGTATTTGAGAGATCATTCTGAAAGATTAAGGACAGAAAACACCACGATACCTAATGCCTTGGTAGGGGTAGGATTTACTGGGTTTTGATGTATTCCAAATAAATTACATTCTGAGCAATGAATTTTAGGACATTCACAATCACTTCATAAGGCTGACGCATTCCAATTTTAAACTGACTAAGTCAGAGGGCACGTCCACTTCACTTGACCTACCACTCACCCTGATCTCATCATTACTCAATATTAACAGTTGACTAATATAATGACAGCACTTATATAAAGACACAGACCTGACTTAAAACTTCCTACTGGCATGATCCTAAGGCTTGAGAGTCTCGTTTGTTTCTAAGTAACATCTGTTGGGAAAATTAATTATAGCTGGCAATAGATTTATTTTGACATCTGAGACCAAACTTTCCTGGGTTTTCCTTTTTCTCTTCTTCCTTCCTGCCTCTTTTTCCTGTTTCTCCACTGAGCCACCTTGCAGTCATTGCTGATGCTCATCACTATTCTGTCTTCCTGCCAGTGACAGTGGGAGCAGCCAGCAGGGCTTGGCTTGAAAAGTACCAAATAAAGCATATATGTGCCAGAAATGCCTACCTGTGTTAGTGACAGCCAATAGCTTACCAGATATTGTACTGTGATCTTTTGAAAGAGGACTTGTAAGTGTGAATGACTGCAAAACCAGTTGTCTTTTGCTGCCCTTAATGTAGAACCATTAAGAGTTTTAAAATTTTAGCTTAACTTTTGAGTTTGAAGAAAGCTTTCTTTGTAAATTTCCTGGCCCAGAGAGCTTTTGCTTCATGCTCTTGCCATGGTACTCTGTTGGTTTGTCCCGGTTCGAAGGAATAAATCCTGTTTTAAATTTCCTTGGTTTCTTATAACAAAGGGCTCTGGAGGAAAGAAAATCTTTTAATCCTCCCAGCAATAACCTGACATGACCTTCTAAACACACTATTAACTCAAAAATATTAGCAATATTTTGTAGCTGTCTTAAGAAGAGCTTACAATAGAGATGGACCAAATATTTAGATGAATAATTAGGCTTGGATCTGAGGAAATTAGTATCCACAGCACAATTACATGTTTAAAAAGGGCTAAATGTTAAAAACTATTTAAAAAGCTGTGCAGTGGGGTATTGTTCAGTAGCACTGGCAGAGCACAGCCAGTTTTCTGCATGCTCTTTCTAGGCTTGTGATTTCCTGACTGCCTTAGCACAAATTACTTGCTTTCTCTGTGTTCTTTAGTTACTCCAATCTGTTTTGCCTTTCCTTCATAAGTGCTAAGCTTTTAGAAGATGTTCAGAGCTTTTTTTTTAATATGCTCAATATGAGATATTTCTTAGAAAATTTGCAGGAGGAGAGAGTTTTCTGCAAATCTGGTCTCTCTGCTGTCACTAGGCTGCCAACAATTGCACGGAGCTTAAATGTCAAATAGGTGTTTTGTAAAAATTGAATACTGTTTTACTAATATAAGTACATTAACCTAACTCATTTGGGAAGAAACTTACGGTACTAAAGCATCACAAAGGTAACGACTTAAAATTAGGTATCCAGCTCCCTACTCTGACTGCGGGGAGAGAGAGTTAGCATAACATGGGATGCATAGTAGAGAAATTCAGAGAAGAGTCAGTAGGAAAAGCTAAAGGAAAGAAATTCAAGCTTGCGTTCTGTCACTTGGGTTAAGACACCTAAATTCAGAGATAAATAGGGGTTTGGAGCTAGAAGTTGGTTTTTTACTTTTAAGCACCTCAGGTGTGCATTTTGGTATGCAGCAGGCAGCAATTGTGCATTTCCTGATAAAATTACTTGATAAATCCTGCTGCCTTTAGTCAATCATTCTCCGTGATGAATTTCCATTAGATATCTGATCTAAACCTAGTGAAGTCAATGACAGTCCTTCAGCTGCATCAAGCGCAAACTGCAAAATAACAGCTAGACCCACAGAGACACATAGGGGATGTCATGCCTTAAAGTGGGATGTACACAGGTGCCCCGTGTGCCAGCAGGTTGCCTCAGAGCTGGTAATACCCATGTTTTCTCTCTGGAGAGGAGAGTACTTCAAGGGTGGAGTTCCCACTTCTTCAAGTTCAGGTCTGAACCCAGATGAGCAGTCCCAATCAGAGCATATGCTTGGTGCCGAGTCCTCCTCCCAGGTCGGAGAACATTTTTGAGTCAAGAAGTATGGTACGGAGAGGTGTCATGGGAGGAAGAGGGTGGCGGGAGAGGTCAGGCACGAATCCCCCGTGTCTTTGGTGGCCCGTTTTTGCAGCCCAGGCCCTCTCGCATGGCAGAAGAGAGCCACTGGCAGTGTGGAGGCTGGAGCCGTGGCTCCACGGGCTATACCTCCGGCTCTGACATGGCGTGGCGCTGTTGTGTCTGGCAGGGTAGCCATAGCGTCCCCGTTCGCAGCAGGGATGGGTGGTAGTCTGGTTGCCAGATCAGATCAGAGTGGCCCCTGCTGCCTCAGGCTTGGCATGGGTTTGTTCTCTCGCGGGCAAATCCTGAGTGCATCCTGACTCTAAATCTCACATCTTTGTACGCTTGTACAGTTGTGTCATGTACTCACCCTTAAAATGGCTGAGGCCCTCCGCAGTGCCTGGCTGGCGGTGAGTGTGCTCTCCCCTCTCCTGCATGGGCCTGAAATATCCTCTCCATTCTGTGTTTTCAGCCACAACAGGTACAGTCATGTAACTACTCCTTGGAGAGTGCCTTATCTAATGCGCTAAGAGGTCATTTAAAGGAAAGTGTGGCAGGAACGCATCTCTGCCCTGCTGACACTATCAACCTTGCAAGAAAGACCTCTGGGGTCTAACCCTCCTGATTATTCCCCCTTAGCCCTAGTAGCTCCCCAGCGCACGGGCCTCACAGGTTGCTACTGCAGGGAGGAGATTGTGATAACCGTCAGGTATGTCCTTGATACAGTCCTATTTAATTAAAATAATATTCCATCATTCTTAATTTCTCTGAACACCCTCAAGTGTTTCTTCATTCAGTTCCAAGTCCTCCAGCAGCCAGCACTTTGCCCAAAAAGCTTTCTGCTTTTCTTTGAGGGCCGTACTGCTGTCTTCACTAGCCTCTGTGGACCCATCTCTGGACTGTCATCTTGTGCTCCTGCTTGTTTTTCACTTCTGACAAGAAGTAGTTGTTATAACAAGCAAAGTCCAACTCCCACATCTGCATTTGACTCTGGGGAAGATCCCTCAGGCTGCACGGCCCAGCTCCTCCTCCAGCCTTGTCATGCTGATTCGTGATTTAGCCTGTAGCTTCTATTGTTATATTTATTGCTAAACAAAAGGAGTATTTTCTTGCTCCCTCACTTAGGCTGAGTAGAAGATAGTTATGTCCACCAGCTTCCATGAGCTTTGTGGCTGCCCGCTGATCAGAAGACTTGCTTGCTGAGCACCACCTCATCTCCAGCAAGGCAGTATGCAAGGAGCTTGATGGCCTGGCAACTTCAGTAATTTTCCCCAAGGCTGTATGGATCTTATATGATCCACGGCTTCTAAGGGGCTGCATATTCCTCACTGATTTAGTGGTTGAATTGTGATGTTTTTGGATGAGTCAAATCTCTGTAATAGTGACAGTACATCTATGTATGTGGTCAATGTGAAAGAAAACAGATGTCTATAAAAATCACTGTGATCTGGAACGATGAACAGTGTTATGATTAATCATAGCTGTACAGCTAATGTGTGGTATCTCTACAGGGTGGGCTGGAAATTGCTTGTTTCACACCTACACGACTTTTACCTTAGTATTTGGATTTCTTTTTAAACTCAGCCCAGAGTACTCAGAGTTCAGTACAGGAGTATTTATTTGGGGAGTAATGGTACAATCACTGTGGTGTTTTAAAACTTCTAGTACAGTTTTGCAACCTTAAATTTATTTCAACATCGAATTTTTCTGGCAATATCTGCACTGTGCTCATATGTAAAAGGAAACAAACAGTAGCCACTGAATAAGTGTAATCTAAAGATGTAGAAAGAGAGTGTAGCAGTTGTTCCCCAGTAGATTTCTTCCAATACAACGTAAATTTATTTGGTGCTGCTCTTATAAGGTGTCTCAGACCAAAGCTGAAACATTTGCTGAAGGCTAGGTTAAGGACAGAATCCTAATCCAGACTTAATCAGACACTCTGAAGCACAGAGTTTCAAAATTCCTGAGATCAGAAGGCAAAGAATTTCGCAAATAAGTATCAGCCAAGTCCTATTCCTGTAAGACTGGAGGTTGAATAATGAAAGAGCAGTGGCAGAAAGTAATAGTTGAACAAAGAAAAATGAAGGGTCTGACCTTATGAACTAGCTTTAAGGTCATGAACAGGATCTTACAAAATCAACACAAATTCATTACTGGAAGAAGCCAGAATAAAGTCTTCAACACAGGGTGGTATGTGTGATGAGTCAAATCTGGTCAAGTGGTGTATACGTGCAAAATTCTGAATAAACTGGAGTCTGCTAATCAAATTAACAGGCAGTGAAGGGAGAATTTCCATAATGAAGCCTGTAATTTCCTGGAGAGACTTCTCTAGATTGCTAACCATGGTTTGGACAAATCACGAGACAAAAGAATCACTTTTTTCGCAGGGCTCTGTGTACCCTGTGACAGGATTTTGGGAGATGGACAGACAGTCTACAGTGCAGACATACTCTTTTGTTGACTTACCTGCTTTGGTGTCAGGGTTGAGGAAGTCTCATGCTCTGTAGAACCCTCTTAAGACTTTGTCCTCTGTCTTAAATAAAGACTATAGAATGCTCTAAATGCAGTAACAAAGATCTGTTTTTTTCAGAAGTACATGAGACCTAAGTTGGTAAATGAACACTGAGCGTAGTTGTTAGATATCTTTCATTTTTTTGTACTGGTTTCTGAAAGATGGTATTTCTCAGAATAATATGAGAAGGCTTGGAACATTGATTTATTCCTGTTGGAAGATCATTCTGCAAATGATTCCAAATTGCAGTAATTTAGAAATCTTGAGGTTCTTTCTATATTTGGATTTGTACATTCAGCAAGCTTTTAGTAAAAATATATGAATCTTTGGTAATAACTTTAATTCATGAATAGAACTTTAACTGAGCTGAATACATGAATGTACCTTACAGTGTTCAGGCTTCGTGAGACATTTCTGCTAAATCAGCTTATGAATTTCCTTTTGATGAGCTTAATTGTTGACAGATTTTTCAAAAGCCAACAACAGCTTGCTTTGCTAGCTAGTATTCACATGAACTGGATAGTCTTGTGAAGTCCTTTATTCAATTTGCATAATATTTTGCTTCTACTGTAAGTTGAAGTGAAATCCTTTGTAGCAAACCTAACAATGTTAGACATTGTAAAGACATCAATCCAGATAAAATTAAAAAACCCAGAAAAATCACCCTCCCAGCTTGTCCTCCTAGATCTCAGAATACGCAAAGCTCTGATAAATAGATAATTTTTTTTTTTTTCCAAAGGACTGTTTAGAAAAAGGTCCTAAATAATAAAATGTGATCTCTTAGTGAAGATATTTTGCTGGTTTCTTCAGCAGAGCTGTAACTAGGCTTTTCATTTGAGATCAAGTCAGAACGCATTGCAAATGCTCATATATTCATTAAATCAACAAACCAAACAAACCATTTTGTCCTTTCACAGGAAACAGACAAATTCTGCATTTACCTATCCAGAAATTTTTGTTGTTGGTGGTGATATTTTAGAATTTCTATCTTTGAATACCATTTTCTGGGAGTATAGGTTGGAAGAGAATGAAATTTAAGCTAAGCAGTGGAATATCTAGCCATAATGATGGTTGTGGATATCTGAGTGAAGCATGTAGAAGCCTTGAAAATAACTGACCCTGTCTTCCTCTGAACATTTCTGAAGAATTCTGGTCTGTTAATAATGCTTTAAAAGTAATAAAGACTGGGATCTGTGGATTCTAGCCAAATGAGGCCACATCCTACAGTCCTTGCTTTGTATTACTGGAGTAAATTTCCCATTTGCTCATGATAAGATGGGGACTAAGGACTGAGTAAGGGTGGCAGGATGGGAGTTGGTTTGTCACCTCTGAGAGTACATTTGCAAACTGCTGGAACCACAAATGAGCTCAGTGTTTAGCAAGATGGTGGATGCCAGCGTGAAGCTTGGAAGTGCCAATTTTAATTAAAAACTGCATTTTCAAATCAAGTTCCTAGTTAACAATGGGTGGGAAATTCTTCCCACCATGTAAGCTTTCTGAATGCTGTATTGACTGGCAAGATGGGTGCAGCTTCTCCTTCCACAAAAGTGCTGCTACCATCATCTTCCCCTTCACCTCCCCCCACCAGAAGAAAAAGACTACATTGTTTGTGGAATCTCTCCTTGTTCATGTCCTGCATTTAGGCCAGAATAGACAGATTTTATTTTGTCCTCCCCATCCCCCTTCCTTCGTTGTTAACAATGGAGTGAACACATGAGATTAACATGGCTCTTGACATGGCTCTGTTGTTTGGGATTTNTCCCTGAACGTGGTGTTGTGTAGGGAAGGCTGAATTCTCCCCCGCAGGAGTTTCAGGGGGGAAAAAAAAAAAAAAAAAAAAAAAAAGTATCAAAAGATTCAGTCATTTTCTGTTTATTCCAAAGACAGGGAGAACAGAGTAGTAGGGGAGAGATGGGGGAAGCCAACAACAAAAAACAAATTAGTTTAAGAACCAGCATGTTCCCCTCACTTTAAGGAACACAGTAAACATTTCAAAAGTGCATGCCAGCTCATTATCTAACTCAGTCTTCATTGACTTCATGAAAAACAGCAGCAGTTAAGCAATGTTTGCCAAAAGCAAATTTGGGTACATGCACTGCTAAAAAAAATGTGACATCCGCTCTGTACAGGTTCCTTGATCTGCCACACAGGGGCATATCAACATTTCCTCATTATCGTTTCTCTCTGTTGTTTAGCCCTTGCATGATTTCTCTTCTAGTCTGTTTTGATCATTGTTTATCCAAAACTGTGGTATGACGTATGATTTGAATTGTTGGCCAGAACTGAACCTCTCCAAGTGTTTAAAGATGTAGAGACAACTTCAGTAATATAATCTTGAATGTAATATCTGTTTGCAAGTATCACAAAGTTTATTGTTTAAAAAAATCTTAAATGGATGTGGGCTATTTCTGAGTTCCTTATTTACCTAAGTTTTAAGATTTAATTTGTCATTAATTTCACGTATTTTTTTAAACAACATTCTTTTCTAGTTTATGAATAATATACGCAGCTTTCTTTTTCAGTCAATTTGGTGTGGCATTTGCAGTTTACAGTTCTATTATTGAAATTACTATGTATATTCAAATATCGTTATTCAGTGAGATAACAAATGATACAGCAGATGCCATGCGTTGTTCCTTATAGATGTTACCCATTCTTTGGGAAACTTATACCTCTGTATGTCCAAAACATATAAATCCACAAATATTTTGAATCCTATTGAACTTGGTTTCCTTTGGGAGTAACTCTTTACTCAAGAGAAACGCAAGCATCTGTTGAACAATTGTTTTATTAAATAGCTTAAAGAACAGTTCCCTTTGCAAACCATGCAGGCTTTTTCCCATAGCCCTCACGTTGTCTGGTGTGTACGTTTGTGTCCTGTGGGCATTGATTTCTCTCATCTTAAGTCTCTCCCTTCAAAATTAACAGGCCGTTTTAGTAAGCTTTATTTCACTTTGGAATCTACATACTCTTCTGCCATATGTTTAAAATTCAGAGTTGCTGTGCAGTTCTGATCATTAGTTATTCTATTCCACATCATAATCTTACTTTTTATGAGTAAAGGGTGTTGAAAAAATGCTTGCTTACTTGTTTTTTAAATATACAATTTCTGAATTTTTTCTTTTTTTAAAAAGCCCTTTGATTCAGAATTTCTAAATGAAATGGGGAATTCTGTTGGTAGAAAACAATGCCACTTTCGTATGGTTTTTGAAACATTTATCTAATTTTCCTTTGGGGAAAAATAAAACAGCTGGTGAAATTAGGATTTCAAAATGGAAAAAAAAATTGCTTAAATAAACATCCATTTAACATTTTATCAAAAGCTGGAAAATGCTGGTGAAATTTAAATCTCCTCATCTTCCCTAATTCTCCCCTTCTTCAAACATTCCCTTTGTTATTGTTGAAATTGAAAATCCTCATGAGGACCAGGTGACAGAATGCAGGTTTTCTTTTTCTCTCTTTTTTTTTTTTTTTTGAGGTAGTTATGTCCAAACCAGAGTATATCAATATGTTCCAATATTTATTTCAGGCTTTCCTTTGTTGTTAAGCAAAGATTGCTTCACTCCTGTGGTGTGGTTACTTCAGTCAACGCAGTACAATCTGGAAAGTCCATTGACACGAAAAATCAAAGTGTTACACTTTGAGAGCTGTTTTTAAACAACAGTAGAAAGGACATTGGCATTGTCAGTCAAAATAACTGAACCTTAACTATTAGTGTTGATCAGGGAAATGTCAGAGGACGAGCGTAAGGGGAGCAATACATGCTCATACCAAAGGTCCCAACACCTTGTGTCTGATGGCAGCCAGGAGAAGATGCTTATGGAGAAGCGTAAGAAGCAGGGCAAGTACAGAGTGATTCTTCCTGCTTGTATACTTTCCCAGCTTCTGACAGTCAGCAGTTTTGGGACTCCCTGTGCTGAAGTTGCATCTTAACCATTGTTTTTATGAACCACTGAGTGCGGAACCAACAATAGGAACAATGGATCACTGTTCAGCATCAGTGGCAACTGCACTTAGAAATAAGTAACAGTGCCACTTCAAAACGCTTGACACGGACAACAGAAACAGAAGAGCCAGGAAATTATGGCAGTACTAAACCACACCCATGGCTAGAGGCAACAGCTCACAGCTCCTCCAAGTTGTGAACTCCTCGGGAGCTGAGAATCCCTACCATGCAGAGAGGTAGGAGCCAAACTCACCATTATATAATGCAGCAACTTCTGCCCCTGTGGGATCTTAATGGGACATGGTGTCTTGTTCTTCAACGTAGGGGTTCCTGCCTGTGTGTTCCCGCTGAGATTTTTGTTTGGTGAGAGTTGGGTGACCTTGCCTCATACCAATACATGATGCCACCAGTCAGCTGATCTCTGGTGGTTAAGACAGACTTCCACATTCTCTCGGAGTTACTGCCTCTTTCTCTAGTTCCTGTTCAAGCATCTGTCCCGTGTAGGATGTAAGCAATACCATGTCATTTCCTCTGGCAGCCCTCTTTGGGGGCTGTCAGCAGGGCTCCCCAATAAGGAGCTCTACAATAGTCTTCCTGCACAATGCTTGACCTAATATGTGATCAGCTGTGTGTTTCTTTCCACAGCAAAGCATTTGGAAAATGACACAGCCTGAAGAAAACAGGAATTCAATATCTGGCTCCAAGTTTCCTCATGAACCAGTCTGCTTCTCTGCATCTGTAGAAAGGGACAGGTAGGCTGCTGCAAGAGTGCTCTGCAAGCTCCTGCTCAGCGAGCCTCACTGTTAGCCAGTCTCTTGATTCTGCATGAGGCAGTGACTCCTGCTGAGTTCCTGCAAGTTTTTTGCATGCAACACTTCTCCCTGCAAAGTGGCAACATGCTGGGACACAAAATAGAAGGTCCTGTCCTGGTGTGAGCACTGCACAGAACAGGAGGGCAGTTATGACGGATAGGAACTGAGCTGTGATGGTGTTGCGGGTAGTTCCTGCTGTGTTTTGGAGACAGCATGTGTATGTTTGAAGTTTACTTGGGGATGCAGAGTAATATGCCAACACAGGTTTCTGAACAGTTCCTCGCTGCATAAATAGCCCCATTCATTTCAGCAGATGGCTCTGAGTGTAACCCGGCTGCCAGAGTATAGTCATCAGCCTATGCAGCTCTTCCTTGCTTTACTTAATTTTGCTCTCACAAAAATGCCACTGAACCCCACAGAAATTTTGCCTGGGTGAGGACTGTGTTAAATCATCAAAAAATTTCAGGACTGAGACCAGAGAAGAATGAGAATTGTAACAGTGTCCACAGTAATCACAACTGAAACCAGTTTTTGCACTGTCACCTGTCTTCGTTTTCCTGACGTTGTGAATGGCAGACCTCGTTTCCTTTTGCAGTCCCATTATTTTTACTGCATCCTTTATATTTGGCTTTTGGAAAGAGCAAATAAAAACAAAGCTTTGCTTTACATTTTTGCTTGAAGATAAACTGGAACTTTTTAACAGACTGACTTTAAATGACTGTTTACTTTTGCAGTGGTCAGGGCCAGTACTCAGGGCTGTAGCTACATGGCTAAACTCCCATGCTCCTTTTTAACAATTTAGGGGTCAGTGTTTCTGAAACTGTGGGAAGGACAGCATTGGTGCAAAGCAGTGGGTATGCTGCCCACTTTGCCTGAGAGAACTGCAAGACTGAGAGAACAAAAGTGATGTAGGTCAGTCCCGGGGAAGTGGCAGAGCACAATCTGTGAATTAGACTGATGTACGCAGATATGTGAAGAGGGTTTTTCTTTCTTTCTTTTTCTTTTTTTTCTTTTTGTGGGTAAACTTTCACTACCTGCTAAATTTAAACTGTTAAACTCATTTCTGTGAAGCCAGAG
This sequence comes from Fregata magnificens, assembly GCA_013389945.1. Classification (NCBI taxonomy): domain Eukaryota; kingdom Metazoa; phylum Chordata; class Aves; order Suliformes; family Fregatidae; genus Fregata; species Fregata magnificens. Next base: position 7,679 of record WAAD01003585.1, on the reverse strand, counting down.
CTGAACCACACCCTTCAGATGTGAAGGGCTGTTGGATTAAACCATTGTGCTACACAGAGGGCTCAGTCAAATGAGGACAAGTTTGCAGGCAGGTGCAATTTCCTTTTAGAAAATTGATAGATGGTGCTTCTGAATTCTGTAATGTGTTGGTTTTAGTCTCTACAAAATACAGCTTGCATTCTGTTATAACTAGTAACAAATCACGCATCTGGAACAAAGAGGAATGTAGCTGAGCAATATATTTCATTTAACTGCAGTGTGGTTCAGATCCCCTGGTTCCTTTCAGTTTAAACTGTGCAACAAATGTACTCCCAGTCTTCATTTTTATCACTTGTTGTAGCATTTAACAAAGGTCATAGTGACCCAGAGGAAGCTTAAGAGGAAAGTGTTGTGGTGGATCTTGGAAATGGAGTTTGACTGTGATGACGGTGGGCATGAAGCCAAGCCCAGCTCTCCTGCATGTCTTTCGTTTGCACTTTTTATTTTTCCTTATGCTGGGCTGGATTCAATCTTGCAGCCACATCTATGGATGAGGCAGAAATCTGCAATAATTAGTACATCTCTCTTCTCTGATGTCTTTTTTCAAAAGAATACTTTAAATTGTTTACTTTTTCTGTGGTTGGATTGTTGAATTAATAACAAAAATGTAGCCACTGTTGAAAAGAACAGTTCCAGTGAATGCCTGAACATTTAATTCTGTGCTTAGTAACCACCATCTTGTCAACTGGTGACAAACTTTTTCGTAATGGGGATTCACCTGCTCAGGTCACTAGATTCAACACCATGTTGCCCATTTTTTTTACATTTATGATTTCATCTGTTTAGATTTTGCCTACTTAAAGGCTGGCTGATTAGACTGGTGCAAAGCTTTTTGGGAAGTGACATAAATGCTGGTATCAACTGGTATTCACTTACTGGCGTTATAGTGTTTCTGTTTAATGTAGTGAGTAATTTTTTAACAAAGTATTTCAAAAGCTGTAAAAACTAGTAAGATATGAATCAGTAGAACTCCATTAGATGCTCGGATGGTAACTTCTTTCATGGTTCAGAAATGCCAAAGCTATCCTAATTTCCAAAATTTTCAGATATAAACCCTTACTCTTATTATTAAAATTTATTAACATTTATTTCACTATGCTTTGTACCATCTTTTGCAACAATACAGAACCTATCCATGAGGTAGGCATGTATGTATCTAGCCAGATTTATAGCTGCTAGTGTTTCCGGGTACAAAACACCCAGAAGGTCCATTTCTAAGAAATTCTTGGAGCTTGGGTGTATCACACAGTTTAAAAGAGTTTTTCCATTTTTTTTTTAAAGGGCAATGTCCATGTCTTGCATGTTTTTTCAAATGGAGATGTTCTCCTGGCTCCATAACACACCTTGGTTCGGTGTTTATCAAGTTGCTTGTGCTCAGATCTTTCTTACTAACTTATGGATTACCATACTGTTGCATTGATTACGATTCCTCTTTCCCCTGGGCAAGAAATAACCTGGAGTGCCTGAGAAGTATGTGTTCAAGAACATGGCATACATTACTTATGTTGTGTCCAGTGAAAAATGTTCATATTTTTGAAACATAACCAATTTTATGCCTTTTCTCCAGCTGCAGTCAGAGCACTTCCTCTATTCTTCTGTTACTGTTCCTGTAGTGAAGGAAGGTTTGGGAGAGGGGTTGGCACTCTGATGTACTTAATACATTCAGCTTCTTCCCCTGTGTTCGTCTGGTGTAAATATTCTGCATTTCTATATTCTTTCATATTTGCAAATGTATATATGGATTACTGATTTTTTTCCCTGAGTTCTCCAGTGCTGTAAATAATACCTGAGGCTTTACATCTATGCATTCTCAAAAGACAAAATCTGAAAAGTAAAACCTACAAGCTCAGCTGAGCTCAGCTGCTAATGTGCAGAAATAAGCTGGTTTTAACATGTTTTTTTATGAAGGCAGGAGTTACTTTTCAAAGAGAAGTCCTTTAGTGACTGTGTAGCTCAAAAGTACCTAATTTTTGTTCTAAATGTAAATATTCTTATTTTGGTGTTTTATATAATCACAAATATAAATATTTGCTTTTGTTTTGCTTCTAACTGCATCATATACATCTTCTTATTGCATAGGAAATACACTTACTGCTATTACTGACATTATCTTGTAGTGATGTTTCAAATTTAAATTGTAGAAATCCAGGTCTTTGGGTGATGATATTCTTCCTATTCATGCACTTAGTTCTGATCATTATTGTATATTCAGTGCAACGGAAGGCCAAAAGCCCTTTAAAAACACATTAATCACATCATTAAAACTTGTTACCAGTGCTGTTCATAACAGCTACAGGGCATATGTATCAAATCATACTAGTATACTTTTCCAGTATGCTTCCCTTTCCTACCTCCCTCCTACCATTGTGATTTGTATTTGGCTGCAAAAGCAACTGTTGTCTCTAATCAAAGTAAGAAAATGTAGTATTCATAGTTTCAGTATGCCATGAATAATGAACAGTACATTTCCTGTGGTTCTGCGATTAGTTTGTAATAAAATATATTACAAATGTAGCTCTGGCGTTGTCTCCAGTTAAAAAAACAATTGTATCAGGCCCTTTATTTACCGGAATAACACTGAGTAAAAGTTTAACTATCATGTCAAGGCTATCTTCTCAACAACACAACACGCAAACTTAAGTGAATTAGAGAACAAAGTACAAATGTGTTTGCAACCATCATTTCCGTAAGATAATTCACATTTCACTATGTACCTATGGAATGCCACTGTGACACTTGGTTGATGTATACATGCTGAGTAGATAAGGGAGGGGGAATCACATTGTAACATACTTCCCTCATTGACTCATGGGCCCGTCAGCACATGTTACTGAGTCTTCTATCCAAACCCAACTCATTTCTGCCCATTTTAAGTCTAATTACCCCTGTTTCAAATAGTGCGTAGGATTAAAAATGTTAGAATTCCACTTATCTATGAGTGAACTGCCTAGTGTGTTGGCCATTATGATTATGGTAGTCAAGTTGGCCATCTCACAGAAGTCACCTCTGGTGAGCTAGCAAAGTTGCTATGCAGTGAAGAGACTTTAAAGGGAGAAAACCTGGCCCTGTTAAAGTCAATGATGGTTTTGCTGTTGACTCCGATGGCTTCAGAATTTGTAAGAAATGTGTCAATATGTCCTAAGATCTGCTTTCTCAGAGCATTATGTGCAAATGAGTCTCTTCTCCAGTAGCACTGTGGCCTTCTGGACTTTGGGATGAGGGGCTTCATATAGGGGCCAAGATCAACTCATTGAAA
>WAAD01003584.1:14588-28521 GCA_013389945.1 Fregata magnificens | reverse complement strand
CTCTTTCCCGCTCGTGGGGGGGGAGGGCAGGGGTATTCTCTCCCTCGNCAGAGCAGAGATTCCCCTGCAGCCCATGGAGGTTAATGGTGGAGCAGATGTCCACCTCCAGCCCGTGGAGGACCCCACACCGGAGCAGGTGGATGCCCGAAGGAGGCTGTGACCCCGTGGGAAGCCCACGCTGGAGTAGGCTCCCGGCAGGACCTGTGGACCCGAGGAGAGAGGAGCCCACGCTGGAGCAGGTTTTCTGGCAGGACTTGTGACCCCGTGGGGGATCCGCGCTGGAGCAGTCTGTTCCTGAAGGACTGCACCCCCTGGAAAGGACCCACACTGGAGCAGTTCATGAAGAACTGTAGCCCATGGGAAGGACTCACATTGGAGAAGTTCATGGAGGACTGTCTCCCGTGGGAGGGACCCCACACTGGAGCAGGGGAAAAGTGTGAGGAGTCCTCCCCCCGAGGAGGAAGGAGTGGCAGAAACAATGTGTGATGAACTGACCGCAATCCCCACTCCCCGTGGGGAGGAGGTAGAGAAAAATCAGGAGTAAAGTTAAGCCCGTGAGGAAGGGAGGGGTGAGGGGAAGGTGTTTTAAGACTTGGTTTTATTTCTCATTACCCTACTCTAATTGGATTGTTAATAAATTAAGCTAATTTCCCCAAGTTGAGTCTGGTTTGCCTGTGATCGTAACTGCTGAGTGATCTCTCCCTGTCCTTATCTCAACCCATGAGCCTTTCGTTATATTTTTCTCTCCCCTGTCCTGCTGAGGAGGGGGAGTGATAGAGTGGCTTTAGTGGGCACCTAGCATCCAGCCAGGGTCAACCCACCACAACTATATAGTCCACATACACCAAAGCACAGCATTTTGACAGATGTGCTTTCAGCATCCCACCCACACTAGGACAACAGCATGCCTGAGCTGTGTGCCTGCAGCAGCTTCTCTGCTACCACAGCAGTGTGTGTAGCTGATCTATGTCTTCCTCAGCCACATTTGCATGAAGATATTCTGGGAAAATTAAGGTACTGGAAAGGAGTCATTAACAAAGTTTCCTTACCATCTAAAAAGCAACTTGATCACTTCCTATGTCTTCATTAACTTCTGTAAGAGTTCTGTGTTCAGCTGGTTTTGTAATATTCACGTTATAAATCTTTCTTTTTCAAGATTTCACACAGATATTTCTGAGCTCTTTCAGATTTTGAAACCCAAGCTGTAGCTCTCATTTTCTTTCACTTAATTCTGCTGTGCTAATTAACAGAAATAACATAGCCCAGATTTCAAATTGCAAGCAACAAGTTTGTTTTCAAATAATTCATGCAAAAAAATTGAAAAGGGGAAAATGAAAGAAATCCACGTTCTCTTTACCAGAGAAAATACCTGGATGCTGTCCTGAACATGCTGGGGGGGAAAAAAAAAAAAAAAACCAACAAGAGAATTAAATGCAGTGGCACAGACTGGCATTAGGAAGCAACTGGGAAGCTGACGCTATTGGACCTGGAACGGGCACCAACAGAGTGATATGTGGATGCTCCGTCTATTTGCCTCGGTTGTTTCTCCCTGCTAGCCAGAGAATGTGCCATCCCTTCCTGCCCTGAACGGGTCTTCCAGACCATGGAAACAGGTTTGATCTCTGTGGTATCATCAAGGCTACAGATTTGGGGGTTTGGCCTCATCTAAGCTACGGTGATCAAGCACAGACCTGCTTGACTAGTATCCCTGGAGAGTCTCAATTATATCATGTGCAGACCTCGTTAACCTTTTTCTTGTTTATTGATCCTCTTTTCACCATGCTCGTACTTCCCACTTTCTCCACCCTGGTGTCCTTCCAAATAAACAGCTTGCCCCGAATTACATTTTCCCCATTCGTCCCAGTTTGGTTACATCTGTATTCAAATTTGGTTTTTCTGATACCGATACCTAGGTAATGTTGACCTTGTGTGGTGTTACTGGTATGGTCTCAGATGTACTAGTTGCCTTGCAAAATTTTGCTTACAGATCTAGTCCACCATGTAAACACCCTTCATGTTCAAAGTAAATAGTTTTTCTTCTATCTTTCATAGACACAGGAATGATTAAGACGTAAAAATTCAGAGACTGAGATGAATTTCTATGTATTTTGGTCTCAGCACAAATAGTTTCGGGATGCATAGCAAGCCTAGATGGCAGCTATTAAGGTAACAATGCTCAATGCACCAAAATTTACTGGTTAAAAAAAAAAAACAACAAAAAAAAAAACCTTATCACCAATCATTTTGTTTAACCGAGTTCTTACATTATTTCTTAACTGAGAAAGACTCACCAATTCACATTGCAATCGTTGTTCACAACATGACCTTGAAATAAAAGCTATAGTGAACATCTAGTTCAGATTTACATGTCACACATCAGAAGTTCATTATATGAAATTGCTAAACCTCATTGTTAATTTGTCTTCATTTTTAAATACTGGTTTAAAAAGCAATGACTTTTTAATCGTCTGAAAACATTTTTGAATGCTATTGTAAATAGCATGTAAATGCTGTTTTTATCAACCTTTTTTCCCACCAAATGGTTGACTGAGTTTTGATTAAGTAAGCAGAATTTGTCTATTTCTTGAATGCTTTAATTTCTTTGTTGTTTTATTTATCCACATAGCACTCACAAAAGCCTTGGAAAACCATACAGAACAGCATACATGCAATGATATCACAGAAAGATGGAGTATAGAGATAAAATACAGAAGAGACCCTTACAGTGACTTTTTTATTAAAACATACTAAAATGGATGCGAGGTAAACATTGTCTATATTCCTGAATTTTCTTCATATCTTCAGTCACACAACATGTTCAAAGGCAGAGCCCCAAGAGTACCAATGTTTAAGTGTCATAGGAAATCATACAAAGTAGTTGGACTAGATATTTTAATAGTTTAAATGGTCTCAATTAGCAAAACAAAGATGCTTGCTTGACTTATTTTTTTCAGAATAACACTTAACTACTGAGTAGAATTTGCATATTTTTAGGTTTTAAATGGTTTTATAGATCCATTAAACACAATCTTTTTTTTCTTTTTAATACTTGCTTTTTTTTTCCTTGTCCCTCAAGCCTTGTCCTTTAGAAGCTTCTTACCTGTGAAAGGAGACATGGGTGCTATTAAGAGGTACAAAAAAAAAAAATAGGCCTCTCCTTTCTCTCTGTAAAATTAGAATTTAACATCATTTAACATCACAACATTGAAGGGCATGAAATTAAATCTCAATTTAGCTATATTCTGTAGTCACAAAAGCACTCATGCTATCAAAACCACCAATATCGTCACAAAGGGCACTACTTGCTCAGCATCTTCTCCTCACAGCTCTTTGTTCAAGTCCTCCAGATTGTGATGCATCCTCAAGTTTATCACTGCCTTACAAAACTCCTTCATCCTAAATTTTCCATGCGTATGCCAATATTGTGTTCTTTTGCTGCATTCCCAATGTCCTCATACCACAAAGCACTTCCACTTCCCTCCCCCTTCAGCTCAGATCCAACAATGCCACCGAACACTCTTTTCTCAGTTGACTGTAGTGATCTTGAAAATATGAGGCCATCTTAACTCAGCTGTTAATACCAGGTAAAGAACATGTACATACCTTTCCTGTAGGCTTTCCTGAAGTCCACGCTTATTTTCCTCTTTCAACACATCTTGGATATGTCAGCTGTCCTCTCTTACACTGCACTTGAAATAAAGTTGTACCAGATTCTGCTCCAAAATGGTTCTGTTCACAGTAAAATCCAACATAATCGCCATGGTAAAAGTAAACTTGATTCTCATAGAACTGTTGCAGCAGCACATTATTTTTCTCCATTTCATTTTTTGACAAAGTACATGGCTCTAAAGAAGAGAGACTAAGTCAGTGTTAATAAATCGATTATTTTTGAAATAGCATCTTTTTGACTAGTCTACACTAAAACTGTAGATTATTTCCCATTCTCTTAATATATTATACATGAAATCACTGTACTTTTGGATACTGCAGACATGTCATGTTTAAGAAAAAAAAAAGCCAGACAAGCTTACATTTGCTTCTATTAAAACTTTCATCTTTAACTGGAAAAACTGAAGTTGAGATCTTAAAGTTCTAGCTGACAATACTCAATTTATAAATTCTAAGTATCTGAATTCAGAGAGAGTTGGGGTTGTTCAGCCTGGAGAAGAGAAGGCTCCAGGAAGACCTTACTGTGGCCTTTCAATACTTAAAGGGGGCTTATAAGAAAGATGGGGACAGATTTTTTAGTAGAGCCTGCAGTGATAGGTCAAGGGAAAATGGTTTTCAACTAAAAGAGGGTAGATTCAGACTAGATATAAGGAAGACATTTTTTACAATGAGGGTGGTGAAACACTGGAACAGGTTGCCCAGGGAGGTGGTAGATGCCCCATCCCTGGAAACATTCAAGGTGAGGTTGGATGGGGCTCTGAGCAACCTGATCTAGTTGAAGATGTCCCTGCTCATTGCAGAGGGGTTGGACTAGAGGACATTTAAAGGTCACTTCCAAACTATTCTATGATTTTATGAATTATAGAGAGAAATAAGTCCTTATTTATCTTATCACACCTACCTATACAAACTGGTGGTGAAGTCCACTGTCCTTCAGAACAGTAGATTCTCTCAGATCCTTGCAAAAAATGATAGTCAGAGCAACTATACTGAACTGAAGAACCACTGTCATACTGGGTCAGGGGTGGGAGAGTAAGAGCTCCATTCGCAATAGAAGGTGGAGAGTCACATTTTTCTGTAGGAGCTGGAATAATGTTAAAAACATTTGAGAAACATTCAGTTTAAGAAACTAACAAATCAGCAGCTTTAAATGCCTGACAACACTAGATATCTGTCAACACTCAGGTAGTGTATTTTCTTACTATTTCATTACGTCTCAGGTCAGAATGCGATCTCCTGCTTAATTCTAACCATAAGAAATCCCTTGTGTGCATTTAATTGTTTACAGCTGTCTTTCTACAGAGCTTTGAGTTCCTTGGGCTTGGAGAAGAGCTCCTCCCTCCTTTCTACAGCCTTCCCCATCAAAGGAAGGTGTATTGTTTTTCAATACTTGGATATATTTCACAATATAGCTGTCTTGTGCAAGGATATCTGTGCATATCTGTATCGTTGAACCCTAAACATCTATTATTTACAACAGATTTTAGGCCTGCACTGCCAAAGCAAATTGTTTGTAAATAGGTCTGATATTAATTAATTAAAAAGGCAATTAAAAAAAAAAGGTATTGTTTTACCTTGCATAATGCATTTTGGATATTTCAGTCTGCCGTGATTACATTGCGTCCTCCCAGGAGATGGAACGGTAGTCTGGAGAAAACTGTATCCCTGTTTACATTCAAATTCTATGAGATCACCATGCAGGAAAATTAATTCTTCCTGTCTCCATTTCAACTCTATGTTGTTGCTGTTCATATCAGTTACGTTAAGAGTGCATGGTTCTAGAAAATAGAAGTGTACTTCAATTAAAAGCAAACTTAAGTGAATTCTTAGCTCCCTTTTTACAGAATCACAGAATGGTTGGGGTTGGAAGGGACCTCTGGAGATCATCTTGTCCAACCCCCATGCTTGAGCAGGTTCACCTAGAGCAGGGTGCACAGGACTGCGTCCAGGTGGGTTTTGAATATTTCCAGACAAGGAGATTCCACAACCTCTCTGGGCAGTCTGTTCCAGTGCTCTGTCACCCTCACAGTAAAGAAGTTTTTTCTCATGTTCAGGTGGAACTTCCTGTGTTCCAATTTGTGCCCATTGCCCCTTGTCCTGTCATTGGGCACCACTGAAAAGAGTCTGGCCCCATCCTCTTGACACCCACCCTTCAGATATTTATTTGTAAGCAGTAACAAGATCCCCCCTCAGTCTTCTCCCCTCTAGGCTGAGCAGACCCAGGTCTCTCAGCCTTTCCTCATATGAGAAATGCTCCAGTCCCCTGATCATCTTTGTGGCTCTCCACTGGACTTGCTCCAGCAGTTCCCTGTCCTCCTTGAACTGGGGAGCCCAGAACTGGACACAGTACTCCAGATGTGGCCTCACTAGGGCCGAGTAGCGGGGGAAGATAACCTCCCTCGACCTGCTGGCCACACTCCTTTTGATGCACGCCAGGATACCATTGGCCTTCTTGGCCACAAGGGCACAGTGCTGGCTCATGATCAACTTGCTGTCCACCGGCACTCCCAGGTCCTTCTCAGCAGAGCTACTTTCCAGCAGGTCAATCCCCAACCTGTACTGGCGCGTGGGGTTGTTCCTCCCCAGGTGCAGGACCTTACACGTGCTCTTTTGTAGGAGTCAAGAAAGATAAATCTAAATCAATACTTCTAGAATGTTTTTGAATCTTGCAAGAAAAAGAACTATAGATGCATAAAAAAAAGAAGGCAAATGTAAAGAAATGCACTGAAGTAACATAAATAGCATGGAAAAAAAAAAAAAAGCCTGAACTGGGAACAGTAAATCAAAGAAAACACACACTTTTGACAAAATCTGGTTTCTACAAGTATTTGTAAACATATAGCAGCCTGGGTTTACCATTGAAGAAGAAAAGAATTTCTTTACTGTAACTTGAAATGACTTTTTATAATGAAAAAAATCATCCATCAAAATTAACCTGTCAGATGTGGCTGACAGGTTTGGTAAGCCCTCTGAGGATAGTAGTATTTAATACACAGTGAATTTAAACTGTTAATCTAAGGAAGTGTTTTGACAGTTCCCTTTTCTTTGTGCCTTTTTTTTTTTCCTTTGTTTTGTCACTGTTAAAAGAATTTAGAGATCTTCCAAAAATCTTTTGGAAATTTTGTGTTCTTCTTTGGGCTTTTTCAGGTTATTTAAGGTCAATATTGGTTTGTTTGTTTTCTGACAGGTTGCTTAAAATTTAGTGTCAGCATCACATCAGGTAGCCTAGCTTTCCATTAGACAGTTAAACTTACTTACTTTGAAACCACTGTTCAACTTCAATAAAGCCTGACAGAGGGACAGTTACAAAAATAAATTTCTACAAGTTCCATGAGAATCATTGCCTGATAGAGGCCCTTATTAACGCTTTGCTGAGGGAAAGGCAAGGAGAAATCAGTTATTACACATTCTGATCACAGCACCATAAAAACAAATTGGTATGGATATTTTCCTGAAAGTACAAGTATGTGCTTTTTCTGGTCTGATTAGGTGAGGCTCGAAAAGAAATCTCAGAAAACATGGAAAGGATTATGTGGTTGTTTGGATGCTTAGGAGACAAATAATGCTCATAGGAAATGAGTTTTCATTACTTCACAGGATTTATTAAATTTGAGAGTTCAGATCCAAGAATGCTGATGTGGGCCTTTCAATCCAGATGAGGTACATTTTGTTCATTTAGAAATAAGTAATTAAAACTGAACTGGTTATTTATTTGCATTCTCAGAGTAGATTACAAACTTAAAGTGAGCCAATTTAACAAAGGATGTTAGTAAAATAGAGTTATTTCATTACAGGAAGGAAGGAAAAATAAACAAACAACTCGTGTAGATCATCAGAAGTAGTATTCCTGCTAGTAGTGGTAAATTCCTAATGGGAGTTCTATATATTGTTTTGAACAGCATACATAAGAGCAACATGGAAAAATTAGAATGTCCAGAATGAAATGATAAAGACACATAATAAAAACAGAGGCTGAAGGTTTAAAAATGAAAGTCCAAGAAGTCATTGTATTCCTTGTTCATCGCATCTAAAAGCCATTTTGGCAATGGCTGCAGCTATTCCTTCTAAACATCTATTGAAGGACAGTAACAAATTCACTGAATGGAGAATATGGGAGAAAGAAACTAGAGAATCCTCCTAGGTTGCAAGGGTAGCCATGTTCTAGAATATCCCACTCAGGAAAACAGAGGAATCTACGGTCTACAGCGACAACAGAGGAATCGCGGTCTACAGCTTCCTTACAAGGGGAAGAGGAGGGGCAGGTGCCGATCTCTTCTCCCTGGTAACCAGTGACAGGACCCGAGGGAATGGCAGGATGGTATGCCAGGGAAGGTTTAGGCTGGATATTGGGAAAAGGTTCTTCACCCAGAGGGTGGTGGAGCACTGTAACAGCTTCCCCAGGGAGGCAGTCATGACACCAAGCCTAACAATATTCAAGGACCATTTGGAAAATGCTCTCAAACACATTGTGTGAATTTTGAGATTGTCCTATACAGGGTCAGGAGTTGGACTCGATGATCCTTGTGGGTCCCTTCCAACTCTGGAGATTCTATGATCTATTTAATCAAGTGTTTGTAAGAACAGGCCAGAGGACACCTAGCAGGAGTGGCCTAGGTATGTTTGATTTTGGTTCATCCTCATGTTTCTGGGATCTTTTTTAACCCAAGTGAAAGAGAAAAGGTGGTCATGAAAGGATTATCTAGAAGTTCTTTCCAGTTTTACCTTTCTGTCTTACATATGACAAAATTTTCTTTTTCTTACAAGACTTACCTAAGCAAGTTGGTTGTTCTGTCCATTTTCCTTGTTCGCAGTAAACAGTACTAGGTCCATCCAAAAAATGGTAACGTTGACAACCATATTCTACTGAGGAACCATTTTTGTAACTTGTCAATAATGGACCAAGAACACCACCATTTTTAACCACAGGTGGAGAGGTACAGTCTTGCTGTATTTCTAATATGAGGTAGAGAAATAGGTAATCAGATCTTTAAAACAATGTTAACACTGGTGAAATTATCAGACTAATAGTAGGCTAAGCAAAAAAATTTACATACAAATAAAATGTAACTCAATATAATTTCTTCTTCAAATTTCATTTTCAGAAACTCTACGCTTGCCTTACTGAATTGCAGACAGGCATTCTATTTCCCTACACTCCTCATCTACGTCTGCTCTTGACACTTGCTGGTTTACACTCAATATAGATTAGTTCTTATTCTGTGACAAGATGGTCTTTATTTGTTGCTTGAAATGTTTAGCCCACGTGTGGTTCAAAATAAACAAAAGAAACCTCACTGGAAGTATTAATCAAAGGGTCAGCAAAATACTCATGAATTTGCATGTTCAGATAACATTAACAGAAGGGGTACAAAATGACTGAAGGTAAATGCTAATGTATGGAATAAAATTACAAATACAGCACAGGCTTATAGGTGCAGTTTATAGTCACTAGAAACAAGCAACAATGGCCTTTCATTCATTCAGACTGCCACATTGACATCTGTAGCACATGCAAACATTTTCAAGAGTAAGGAGCTGTATTATAGAAAAATAATAGTCATAAAATGCCTATAATAGCATTGTAGAGTATTCAAGTCCCTTTCAAATAGAAAAGCAATATTCACCTACTCATACCTTCATCGTGATATGTTTTGCTTGCCCTTATCGCTGCATCTGCCTCGAGTGGCGGTGGTGCCTCAGATTCCCATTTATCCATAGTTCCTATAACCACAGCAGAAACTTAGAACCAGTTTTCTCAGAAATAATTCATTTTCAAATACCAAAACAGGCAGTCACTGATGCATTGTAAGATGAAATAAAATCAATATTCCAGGGGAGAACTACACAACACAGATGTCAGTTGAATTCACTTAGCTCATGCTTTCTCTTTAATCTGTGAACAATGGATTGTCTGCAAATTATGCAGCACTTTTTACCTCTCAAGCATTTTAACAGACAAGGACATAAACATTTTTGCAGATATGGAAACTGAGGTTCTCCAGAAAATTAAGGCATTGTTTGAAGAATCATTTCTGTTCAGTTGTCAGTCTTCACAAGAGCACTAACCAATACAAATAGGGGGTGATGTCCATTTTCCTTTTTCACACTGAATTTCCTCAGATCCCACTATTTCAAAGGTACTCTGACACTGTATACGAACTTTGTCTCCATTACGATACGTTCTTCTAACTGCGATGATATGGGCATGAGGAGGAAGTGGTGGTGGAGGACATTTATTTTTTACATCTGAAAATAAAAAATACATATTGTTTTCTCACTAATCAAAACCATGTACACAATTAATTTTACTATACAGCATGCAAGCCTATCCCTCAAAAGACATTTTTGATTGATCCAGGTAATTTCTTACTCCCATTTTCTTAACAAAATGGGAGACCAGGACAAAAAAGTGATTTTACATTCAACAAATATAAAATAGAGGTATTATGCTATTGCACTGCTATAAACAAATTTGTAATTTGTAATAGACTTAAAATGTTCTTTAAAAGATGTCAGGCAATAGAGATTTCCCATACCCTCCATTGATATAATATTTAAAGCAACTTATATGTTAATTCTAATGCTACAGAAATAGCAATAATCATAGCCCATTTCCTATCCCCAAATTCAGTTTGCAATTACTGTATCTTCAAAACCAGATTTAGGCCATATTTTCATTCTTCTGAGCACCTCACCTTCCCTGCACTCACTCCAGAAAAATTCCTGCTGTGTCATCAGAATGAATACAGGGCTGGGGTCGTAACACGGGCCATTTAACTGAGAGATTCTAGTGCATTTTAAAAGCTACTGTATCTTCTAGGAAAGGAAGATGAATTTAATCTTTGTACTCAATCACATAGTCTTCTACAAGACTAGCTATAAAGGAATTACAAAACACTAATTTTACTGAAAACTATGCTTAACACTTCTATATTTTTTAAAGGCTGAATATAATTTTTTTTTTAATCTCAAGCACCACACACATAATTATTAAGTTTGCTTTAGAAAACATGCCTCATGGGAAAAAATCCTGTAAAAATATATTGGAAAAGAATAATATAGATTTAGCTTAAATCAATAAAAATTATTCATTGTCCCATCCTCTGTCATCAACACCTGGCATGCCTGGTATATAAAGCAGAGAATTTGTTACCATGAGGCAGTGAGATCTCCTAAAGCTCAGAAGTAATCCTCAGAAAGGGGACAATATCCAGGTAAGACAAATGCCCGTAACTATCTAGGTATGTTAAACAATATTATAAATTCTCAGCTAGCCTAAATTTTGATTTGTACTGTTTTCTGCTGTATGCTATATCTCATCTGGTTCACTAGACCCCTCATTCTTTTGAAAGTTTCTTTTCTGAGAATCTCCATTATCCCCCAATGACTGGGGAAGTGACAGTAATTGCTAAAGGTGTGTTTCTGTCTTCAGAATGGCCTTTCTAGTTAATTCTCTTGAAAACATACACGGTTTGGTGAGGCTGTAAAACTCAGAAAAGTATCGCAATCCCCAAGCACAGGAGGAACTTGTTACAAATTATATTTTTAATGCCTCTCAGGAGGCATATTCCCACCTCACAAGGCAGAAATAAACATGCTTGATTAAACCTTCATGTAATCTGAACATGGTTTAACTTGAGCTTCAGGGGCAGAACAACTTCCCTGTAATTGTTAATTCCTGCTTCTCCAGGATACACCACCAGCAAGAGACAGTATCTGCTCTATTGTTAGAGTCCACTGAAAACTAATTCCAATTATCATTGCCTCCCTCCCTGCTACCTTGGCCCGATGCCTCCCAGATAACAGTTGATTTCTATTTAGTACTGGTACAAAAAGCATATTTTTATTTTGTATTCATAAAGCATTTAATGAAAGAAGGTGCTAGACTTCCACTATGAATTTGACATAGTAAAACTGTAAAAATAAGGTACCTTCACACACTGGAGGGTCTGGATGCCATCCAAAATAATAACATTGAATTAGGTCAAATTCACTGACAGAATAATTTTCCTCACAGAAAAAGTGAACTACATCTCCCTCTTCATAGATTTTCTTCACAGGATAGAAACCTCCATGTGCTACTGCACTCAAAGAGGAGCAAGTCATTTCTAGGAAGAAAACACACAGCAGTGAAAACCACCTGAGGAAGGCTTCCCCCCCCAACAGCTTATAAAACAAGCCTTTTTGTAAATTTTTGTTCATTTGTAGCATAAATCACATTTCAAACAGAATTATTTTTCAGCCCATTACATACTAGTGCAGTTTGGAGTAAGGGACCACCCATGTGTTAGACACACTGCTTCTTCTGTAGTGTTTCCTCCTGCAGTATGATATCCCTCATCACATTTGTATAACAGTGTTTCATTCAATTGAAGCTCTTGTTGGGCTGTGAAGTAGCTGCCGTGATGTAAATTGGGTACTTGACATGACTCTTAAATAAATAAAGCATATGCATAATATTAATTACTCTTTTCATTTCAAGTTATTCTTCTAAAATTTTCCTAAGAAACACTTTAAAAGCGGTCATATCCAAGGCAAAATTCTTTTAAGTAATGAATAATTAAAAATGCAGTAGTTTACACAAGTTTTCCAGTTGTCATTTGGGAAGAACGTTTGGATGGCAATGGATTTATTTGAAACAATGTTACTTCATCTGTACTGATTCCTTCTACATAAAATTTTATCTATACAAATTCACAAAACTAGCAGCTTGTGAAATCTGACAACTTGTTCCCATGAGATACAGCTGAGAACCTACTTTAGGAGTACTCAAATAATAACCTGACATAGGCAGTTTGGCCCTACAGCTATAGCAAGGACAGCAGAATTGTATACATATAAGACAGATGATAAAGGAGAAAAATGCAGAATCCTACCAAATTTTTTAGTACAGCTTGGCTGGGAGGACCATCCTTCTGGCCGACATTGTACTGTATCTTCAGTACCACCATTTGGAGTGTGGTAGCCTGGATTACATTTGTATTGCAGTTTCTCATGTATTTTAAAGTACATTTCTGTACCGTAAAAAAAGCCATTTTCCAAAAGAGGCTGGTTACATTTTTCTAAATGAAAGGAGACAGCTCGGTTAGTAAGAAAGAACTAATGGAATATTTTTGTTCTCTGATAAACAAAAGAAGGGGGGTTTTAGCTACCCTGATCTAATCTTGTTTTCCTGACCTATTGGACACTCTACCCCAATCATCAAACAATAAATCAAACTGATGGTAATAACATAGAACACGACAACCAAGGAATCTAGAGCTAGGGAGGCTCTTGAGGATATACATCTGAGGAGAAACTACCTATTAGTTTTCCCAAAACAAGGAAACTGGGCAACTTTCTTGGCGTTCTTATAAAAACATATATGGTAAAAGACCTTAAAATATGTATTATTGTAAAAACATTCCATATATAAACACATGTAGTTTGTATACATAAAGGATTGATTTCACCTTGTTGTCCTAACTTATACATTTTATCCCTCTTATTATGCAGCTTCTGTTCCTGCATGTTCAAGGAAATCCAGCTAGAAAAGTTTCCTGCTAGAAGCAATGATGAGATCAATAAAGCTAACTCACTGTAGCATTGTGGCACTGGAGACCATCCTTTTGCTGTACAAGTTATTCTTCCATCTTGAGTCCCAGTTTCAGTTGTATAACCAACCATACAAGAATAGGAAATTTTTTTTCCCTTATGCATAGGGAAATAGTAACTTTTGAAATTATAGTAGTACTGGGCAATCTTTCCATTTTCTATGTGTGGCAAATCACAAGGTTTATCTGCAAAAAGATAAATATATTTCTCACTAAAAATCTCAGCCCAGATATGAACTTTTTTGCATTAATTTATTTAATATCAGTTGGATTGATTCAGGCTTTCAAACAAGGTGGATGAAATTCTGAATACTGACAAGGATGAAGGGTCTTGTAAGACTCACTGAAATTAAGATATATTACAATTATATCAGCTTTTGTTCTTTAGGTTCACAGGAATAACAGCTATAGAATGAAACTTCCTAATGTGGACTGGGCAAAACTGATGCAGGACAAATTTATTTGACTCTCTATTTAGCGCAGAAGATGTAAGCATGAGCACCCTTTGCTGCATAAACATACTGATGCCTGCTCTAAAATCCAGGGGCAACAGCATCAAGATTACTTACGCCATAGCTTCTCAATTCAGCAAACATTATCAGAACAGTATGACAAACTGCCATGAGGCAATATAGGAGTTAAGCTTGCTGAAGAAAGGGAATTTAAGAACA
>WAAD01003584.1:1799-14004 GCA_013389945.1 Fregata magnificens | reverse complement strand
CCTTTCCCCACACAACCACTGTAACACAAAAAAAATAAAAAAAAAAAAAAAAAAAAAAATCAAAAAAACCCCAAACAAACCCAACCTGAGGGTAATTAAGATTTTTAAGTAATTAAAAGACAGAAATGGTTGCTACCTACATACCTTTTGTTTGACTTTCCAAAGGGTATCATTGTAATTTCAACTGCTTTGCATAAGGACAAAACTCTAGTGAAGACAGAGGTAGTTGCAACAAATATGTTGGAGTTAAACATACATTAGCAGATACAAAATGAAATGCAAAAAAAGGGACACTTTTTCAATTAATGGAGGTGTACCCTCATATACAGTCCACAGCTTTGTGAACTTGCAGTTCAAGTGGTATGTAAACTATATAAACTCAGAAATTTTAAACAATACTGAAAACAGGGATCGGAAATGCGGAACCACCCCAGACTAGCTTCCGCAGTTTCCATTTAACTTCCACTCTTTTATTTTGTGATAAGCCAAAACACTTCAATCACCAAGACACTTCAAAATAGAAAAATGTTTTAATAGTACAAAATTCAATTTGTATAAGTGCCTGAAAATCGCTAAAATACATTTCAAAAGAAACTTTTTCTGAATAAAACCTGAATCTTAAAATATTACAGCTTTGAAGTTTAGATATGTATCTGTAGCCCTGAGCTACAGTGACAATTGAATCATGATCATCAGCCATCTCACAACAAAATTATATTTAAAAAGCAGCATTTACTCTTGGTAAAGATATGAAAGACTTAAGTTACCTTAGACTGCATGTTCTAGATTCAATGTACATTTATGAACAATAGAATTCAGTGTATTTACCTTCTGCAAAGAGTTTGCCTGAATACATTGTAACTAGGAAGAAAAAACAGCTTTTAAATCTCATCTTCATTACTGTCTCCATCAACAGTTTCCACCACCTGTGAAAACTCCCCAAGTATTACTTTTGTAAATAATTAACTGGATTTTCAAAGGTATTCACAAATGCCTTAGTGTCCATGGTATTTTGTAACAAGTTATTTCACTGAAAACACTCCTTTTCATTTATTTTAGTTCTTCAAATACCCTAGACTTGCAGAATTCAACGTCCATTTGGCATACTTTACATCAGTAAAGAGGACAGAATTTCTCATTTTACAGTGAAACCAGGCAACAAGCTTGTGGAACAATTTAAACTAATTGAACACTTCCCCTCAGAACCTCCTGAGTTCCAAGTTTAAAGGGCATTCTGTTATCAGATTATTTACCTTGGCTGAAACAAGAGGAAATAGAAAATTCCTGCCTCCTCCAGCCTACCCCCATATAATCAGTCAGTTGCATTCTATGTATTATTCTTTCTGGATGCTCTTACATTAAGAACATAGCCACTACTATTATCTGTCTGTTGGGTTTGTGTTGCATACAGCTATCTTCTTTTGAGTCCTTTTTTAAACAAACAAAAAAATTTTTAAAAAAATAGAACCTCATTTACAACGCAGTATCTCCTGACTAATGGCTACCAGTCGATTTAGCATCAAGTTCCACCCTTGGGAGGCATAATCTTTAAATTTGGGGGTGGGAGGGTATAATTTTACAGTTTGTTTTCTTGGCCTTGCTCTAAGAAAATGTAATTCCAAGGCACAAGAGAACAGAATTGTAATGAACTGTGATGGACACCATCTGTTCAGCCGGATGAGATGCATGCTTGTATGTACTGCTCACTTGATAGGAAGAAACTACTGACAAATCACCTCCCTTAAAATATCAGGTCAGAATTTCTAAATTCACCCTTGCAATATTGCGTTGTTCCATCATAATCTAGTAGTGTTTAAAAAAAAATGGGAATTATAAAACCAAAAAAATTTCCTACAGTCACACATGATCCCTCAAAGCCTTACTAGAAAGTAAACTCAAGCTCCCCAAAAACAGGAGCCAGTTTTGAAATCCACAGACTATGCCTCTCTTCTTACCTATACCTCTCCCGATCAGACAAGCCAGCATAACTGTCCCACACAAACAACTGTTTTTAATAGCATTCTACAATATTTAATCAGAGTGAGGAATACCATGCTATTTGTAAGATTCACAGTTGTGTAAATAATAATACATTACTGCACTAGTGAAATTTCCAGGGCTTACGATTTTATTGTACAATTGCTTTTGGTAGTACTACAAAATAGGATATATGTATACAGTACAAAAAAGTTACGGAAGTGTTAATTGCAATTTGAAAAAAACATTTTCAAGGGTAGCTTGACACTTACTTGCTTTCTTTCAAAATCGTTTAGCTGTCTACTACATATATGCTGTACAAATACATTTTCATATACATCATTTACATTTCAGTAGCAGGCAATACCAAGTGTATCCATCACCATCAGAATTGCTTGCAGAGGATCCACAATTTCTTGCATGTTATCTTTCCTCAAAACCCACTCTGGTTTAATTCTGTGAAAATATAAGTGGCTTGTAATTAAAACATCATGTTGTCACAGCAAAAAACGCAGACTAATTTTTAAGCTCTTACCTTGAAACTGTTTTTATTCTTAGAGGAGTTACTGGAAAAAAGGAAGTTCCACTTAAGAAAGTGTTTGTTTTCTGCTTCACAAGTGTTCTCTCTGCATCCATTTTGTGTTTACGAGCTGTAAGTTTATATAGGCTTTGAATGCAAGGAACAGCTCTTGGTANATTTTAAAGCCATCACACCTACAACAAGTCAGTGGTCTAATGCTTTCAAAATACTTAACAACTGGTATGCGACTCGAGATCTTAGAAAATTCAAGCTCTTACAAGACAGATTTTACTAATTTCTCATTAAAACCAATTTTTACATATGTCATTGGCATATGCCTTCAATGATTGATACAGAGACACAAATTAGTGTTTGTACCTGTCTTCATAGCAATGAAAGAATAATGCAATGGTCAGAGGTGACTGGATAACTTAAGTGCTTACATCTGATGGACAAAGAACTAGTGAATTTATAGCATAGAACCCAGACTACCCTAATAACCTTATTAGGGATTCTAGCAATAGGCATGAACAAAGGAAATTTCTTTCAGAAACAGGTTATGTCTTTGTTACAATAGAGTATGTCAACAAAAAGTCACAAACAATTATATTGCTAGTTGTTACTGACAGTAAAGATCTCACCTTTATCTGAAAAGCAACAGTAAATTTTCAGAAATGGAATAAAAGTTAATTAAGTGGCAACTAAACTATACCTAGTGCAAGCAGCTAACAGAAAGTCATCAAAACCCTGTGGAAAGTAGGGATTGCAACATTATAATCTTGCAAGGATTTCAGGATCAGAACCTCAATGTCTTATTGAATAGCTCTGGGTGACCAGGGCATACAAAGCACAAAATAATGAGTGTATTCACCATCTTGGAAAAGCATTTTTTTTTTAATCAGACTTTAGTCATAATTAATATTACGGCCATAATAGGTATGGTAGAGAGGGAGAAAAAAAAAAATTACAAACCACACCAAAACGTGCAAGAAAAGCATGTTAAATCAAATTAAACCCAAAACATTTAAGTCTTACCAAAGCTCTTTTTGAGTCCTTTGAAAGGATAGCCAACAAACAACAGGTCTTTGTGAAAATGCTTCCTCCTTTCTCTGAAATTTTGTCCCCAGCTTTCCCTCTGTACATTTGCAGTAGGTCTAGTAACGTATCTATAGAATTTTCTACTTCATAAACTGCTTGAGTAGTTCTTTCATACTGTTATACAAGAAAGAGACAAGAGAGTTGATATAGACAGATTTTTAAACTACCTTTCAGGTTAGAGGAAAAAGCAACATCCATATTCTCCCCTAGATTAAATTTGTAGCTGACCTGGCATCCAAGCAATAAAAATCAGTTCTGTATGTTACACCATTGTAACAGGTTACAAAAAGCTACTCTTTGTGCTTCCCCCCTTGTTTAGAAACTTGTAGAATCTGATTTTACATTTAAAATAGAATAAATTTGAATAAGTTTAGAGAAATTTAAAAATAAGTTTAGCCTAAATGTTAATTTTTTTTTTCCTGAAATATAAATAAGAGAATTTGAATGTAAATGTCTATAGGACAGATATAAGATCAAAAACTATGTTCAGCAAATATTTTAAATTTCAAAGTAAAAAATTCTAGAACAGTCAATCTGTAGTCAATAACTACAGTACTGAAGCATCTTTAAGTATTTATGAAAATAATCAGTTGTGTAAGAAATCAAAAAGTGTAAATATAGTCTATTCTATGAAATGAATTTGGAAAAGTAGCCTGTCTTCTGGAACATATACATTTCTAGCTTAATAAAACTTCGTAGCTTATCCTAGCTACTATAATTTTGGATTTCTACACAATTTTATGCATTTCTACACAGTTTCATGCAATACTTGGGATACCTTGCAATGTAATCAGTTAAAGGTAAAATTATTACTTTAAGCCCATGAAATCATTTTTCTTTGCCAAAAGGAAAATTAAGTCATAATTATTACAAAGTAGATAACTGGTTTCAAAAGAACACAGTTAAATTTCAGAAACTGGTTTTTTATTCAAAACTAGTAATTCTGTTGTTTCAAATTTATTCAGAAATTTTGTGGATAAATAAATACTACAATAAAGTAATCTACAGCTTATAAACCTGCAAAAGAAAATATTAAAGTTACCTTTGAAACATTAAGTAGAACTTGAATTGAATATCTAATCACATCCATGCATGGAACACTCCGGTTGCAACTTCGGATCAGAACAAAAATAGTGAAGATTGCTCTGCTCTGGGCCATATTTTCACAACAGAGTGGGGACAGCCTGGTAGCCACCTCTGTGATAATTAAAAAAAAAAAAAAAACAAAAAAACAAAAAAAACCCAAAAAAACTGAAGCTCGAGCAATTTAGTTGCAAACCATTGTTTTCTCTTATTTTTAAGAAGAAGTGCAAAGAAGTAAAAGCCACAAGTATTGATTTAAGCAAGTATTTCTAAATTAATAGTTTTAATATTCTAGACTAAAAATTAAGCAGACAAAACAATCCATGGAGAACATATACTGACAGTAAATATAATTGACTTATGTAAGGCATCGTATTACTAGGACTGCCAGGAAAGCAGAGCAATCATATAGGATTTCCTTTCTCTACATAACTATTTTAATATTGTTCTTAAATCAATAATCTAATTTTAGTCTGGGAAAAAAACCCCATGATACTCTCTAGCACGTTCACATTTTACAATCATACAAAAAGCCTAAATATCATTATGAACTCTTCTCAGCTGAAAAATTCCAGTTTCTATCACCCTGGAAATCTATCAGTTATAATAAAATGAAGTACTGACCAAGATGCTTTAAGGCTGCAAGAATATAAGAGAGATGTTTGTATTTTAGAAGGTATTCAATAGCAATTGCAGTTCTGTTGCACAATTTGTTTTCTTCTCTGCTCTTTTCATTAGCCTTTTCTAAACTGCGTCTTAAAGCTTTCATTTTTGCTGTGTCATTGCTCTTTCTCCAAGAATATCCTCTCCACAGTGCCTACAGGAAAGAAATTTCACAAAGAGAAAAAAAAGTTGTGAACAAGAGACAATAGAATAAAACTTCCATTATCATTCCAAATCAATTTTACACAAGTCTGACAAAGTATTTAATTACCTTAGTTATTAATTTTTAAGTAATTACGATTCAATGTTTAATCTTCCAAATACTGGATTTTCAAGACAAAAGACCAAAACAAACATGCATATACACTCCACACACACTCCCACGTAAGTCACCTCTAGCAGTATCTGCTTAATATTACTTCATGATCTGTTTGCATTTAGCTTTTATGTCTAAACTGAAGCTGATGTGACTTGCGATTTAACTGATAAATTCACTAACCAAAGTAAACATTTTTCCTCTCCCCAAAACAAAGAGAAAAAAAAAAAAGTTAAATTAAAAAAAAAAATTGTAGTTTTCTTGCAAGAGGTATTTACCTGAAATTTAATTATTCCAACTGCAAATCTTCTCCTACGTCTGCAGGCAAGGAATCTTCGTACGTTTTGCTGGATTATGGTTGCTGCATCATTTCTGTGATTTAGCCAGCCTCGAATCACACGTTGTAATTGAATGATTCTTTGATAATCTCTTAGAAATTTCTTTTGTTGCATTTTTGCTCGGAACCATCTCTGTTTAAAATTAAAATACCTTTCTATTTATTTATTTAAGACTTTTCCCTAAATTCCCTTTTCCCATCCTAAGCAAGCATTGATAAAAACTGAAGAACTATTTTAACATGAACTTTGACAGATACAGGCACTATAAACATCACTAGCACTCATATAACCACCATGACACAGCTCTGATTGGCCTTGGGGTAGCTGAAATGCAAGACTGCAAAATGAAATCTTAACTAGGAGCAGTTAGGGAAGCATTCCGTATAGAACAGAATAGCATATTTTATTTTCAGTTGGAAGGGACCTACAATGATTATCTAATCCAACTGCCTGACCACTTGAGGGCGACCAGAAGTTAAAGCATGTTATTAAGGGCATTGTCCAAATGCCTCTTAAACACTGACAGGCTCGGGGCATTGACCACCTCTCAAGGAAGCCTGTTCCAGTGTTTGACCACCCTCTCGGTAAAGAAATGCTTCCTAATGTCCAGTCTAAACCTCCTCTGGCACAGCTTTGAACCATTCCCATCTGTCCTATCGTTGCATACCAGGGAGAAGAGATCAGCACCTCCCTCTCCACTTCCCCTCCTCAGGAAGCTGTAGAGAACAATGAGATCTCCCCTCAGCCTCCTTTTCTCCAACTGGATAAACCCAAAGTCCTTAGCTGCTCCTCATAAGACATTTCTTCCAGTCCTTTCACCAGCTTTGCTGCCCTCCTCTGGACACGTTCAAGGACCTTCACATCTTTCTTAAATTGTGGGGCCCAGAACTGCACACAGTAGTCGAGGTGAGGCCGCTCCAACACTGAATACAGCAGGATAACCACCTCTTTTGACTGTCTGGTTATACTGTGTTTGATGCACACCAGGATGCAGTTTGCCCTCGTGGTTGCCAGGGCACACTGTTGCCTGCTGTCAACCAGCACCCCCAGATCCCTTTCTGCAGGGCTGCTCTCCAGCCACTCCTCTCCCAGTTTATACTTGTCCCTGGCATTACTCTGTCCTAGGAGTTTTCTTTCTCTTGGCTGGCTTTTAAGAACCACCACTCCACTCTTCTCATTTCCCCGCTCTGTTTCTTCCCCTCCACATACAGAGAGGGGAGACAGGGCACTGTATGCCAAATCTGAGAAAAAAAAAAAAAAAAAACACCAAAAACCCTCTTCCACCTATTCGCTCTTGCCTTAAGGGGAAAATATAACTTATGGGGAGAAGTAACAGATTTGTATATATAGAGGAGTAGTAGGGCAAAGTTTGCCGTAACATCCTTGACTAGAGCACAGCTATTCAGGGTTCCTGTTTCAGCCTCTCCATTTATCTCATGCTGACCTTCCATTATTGGGACTAAGCTAACGGTCAGTTTAGAGACCTGAAGATAATTTTTACTATTGGTCAGTGCTACAATACAGAGCTGATTTTTGATCTTGCTTTTAGACAAGTAAAACATGTTTATATTAAAAATGCTGCAACTTAGACAGGTTCTGGTACCACTGGCAGGTTAGAGACATGCAACCAAACAAATCACTGTGTCCCAGGGGATTGTTCATGTAAGGAGATGCTCTTCATTTCACAAGACTTACAGGTTGTCATGTCTGGTCTTTCCTACTTCCAGTAGGATGTAAAGAAATAGGCTAAGAGAGCACTCAGATTCCTTTAGCCAGCTTGAGGGTCTGAAGGAAACAAACTTTCCCATCCATCCTCAGCTTTAAAGTGCTTAAGCCTCCACAGCCTGCTGAGACCCCACTCTGTTATGTTTAGCTGGGTATAAGCAGGATTATTTAACAAATCATAGTCTCCATAATTTAGCTTTATTTTTGCATATGAAGGAACTACAGTGTCTTAGTGCTACAGCTTAGCTGACAGAAAAGAAATTAGACTGTGTTACACAAAATCATTCGTCATTAATTAGACTAACCTGTATTATAAGAATAGACGAGATCTGTTTTTGTGCAAGTTTTAAGATGAGGTGAATCCTATATGCCCGTTGAATTTTAATTGCAGAGATATGATGATATGCAGCTGCTGTAAAATAAAGTAGTCTCTTCTTTTGTTTCTGTTCTGAAAGCTGTAGAAGGAAAACAAAACAAGGAACATCATTAATTTTCATACTCAGAGGTAGCTGACTGTCTATGCAAAGATCATAGTACATAGCAATATACTATTAGATGCTGAAGAATTGCCTCGGAAGTCATTATCTCAGAACTAAGCTACCTTTCTTCAGTACTAGGCCTCTAATCTAAACAATAACATAGAGAAGTGATTGTAAGCAACTACATTAATATATAAGCAGAGAACAGTTTCATTGTAAGCATGTGTGTGCAGATGTATCCATTATAGGTAAGCCACAAAGATCTCAGAAGCTAAAAAAAAAACACCCAACAATGAAAACCTATTTTAGTACTAAAGGATTGTGAGAAAAGGGTCAAACTGTATTCTGATCTATTCTGACCCACCCAATTCTCAAAGCAGTCAACAAGAATTTGAGTTCAACAACAACTGATCAGGTTTTCCTTTTCTTGCTAGCCAGAATTAATGCTAAACCAGCTCTAGATATACTTTACATCAAAAGCATAGTTTTAAATTAAAGCATACCAACCTTTTTTCTGACTAAATAACCCCGTATACATGCTTGCAGTTTAATGACAGCTCTTCTAGTTTTGTTGTATTTCATAAATTGAAGTCTGCCTTCCTGCCAAGCCCTCAGATGTTTTTGGATAATTACGGCAGCAGCTTTTTGTTGAATAAGTTTCCTTCTTGCCTTGAAACCTCTGTATGCTTTTTGGATCAAACATGCAGCTTGAAGCTTCTGAAAAAGATTTTAAAGAATGCATTGATAATTAAACTTTTGTTCCTTCCTGTCACGATCAATATACATTTATATTTTAGTTCTAAATCTTTTTTCCATCATAAGAAAAAGAACAAAAATAAAATAGGAAATACAAGCAAACTCATGCAGTACTAGTTTATATAAAAGTGCACTTTCACAATTTGGAAGGTCTTTTCCCTTACCTAAATGGGGTCAAAATATGAGCAATTTAAACTTAATCCTTTGTAAGCAATAAAGTCAGCAGAAAATTTTACATTTTATCTTGTTATCAGTATAGACAGGGGTAATTCAACAACTGGAACTGTTCGAAAACAAGAATCAACCTCACTGCTCAAAGCAAAAAGGAAATTTAATAGTCTGAAGATTGAGCAGTTTTGATTTGAACTATCTTTGTTCTGGCCCCACCTTTTTTCTTTTCTATGCTTCTGCATATTGATGACAAAAATCACTCAAATACATTGAAAATTTTTAATACAACCATGACATAGTAGAGTACAAGTGAAAACATACCTTTCTTAAAAGTTTTCTAGCCCTGTACTGTCTATATGCCAACTGAATCTTAACTGCAGCATTCTTAGTTGCCAGAAACTGATGTTGAATCATCCGTGCAGTAAGGGTTGCTCTCCATCTTCTTTGAATGGTAAGTGCACAGAACTTCATTTTCAAAAACCTAACATAAAAACGCATTTTAGGTTTTTTCCAAAAGTTGACAACACATGCATTTTTAAAGTAAGAAAATAGTGAAGATTTACAAAATTATTAAGATACATATTGTGAAAGCAGAGCTGTTATCAAGCAAATCTTGGAAAACTAGAACAAGGGGATAGCCAGCAATGTTGGTAGAAAGACTGGTTTAAAAATCGAAGATACTTTCTGTTTTCCCACAGTAGCTACTTCTAGAACTTGCAGCCAAGGGATTCTGGGGAGGGAGACAGCAGTTTAAAAGGCATTAGACAAATTTACATACAACAGGTGCATAAAAGGATAACAAAGGGAATAGGCAAGGGTGTAAGTTCTAGCATCCATAATCTAACAAGCATGGATGCTGACGGAGGACCTTAGAAAGTGGTCAATTTAATGTACTATCTCTAAACAGCATTTTCTACTGCTACTGGCAGAGGACACAGTTCTCAATGAGATCAGCTATCAGGCTGATCTAATAGAGCATTTATTGTAAAACCATCTCACAGCAAAATAAACGCAAACTGGTTTAACTATTCTATTAGGGACTATAACGAAATAGCCTTTCATCCTATTAGTTTTATGCTGGAATTTTAACAATATCCAGAACATCCTTCCTGTAAAAAAAGATAACTGAAAAAAAGGTCAAGGCCTACACTTTCTAGATCCCCAATATACAAAATTTAAGTTTGTGAGGTAGCTTCCAGTCCAGAAAAATATTTAAACATAAGAAAAATCTTGTGCAAAGGAATAATCCCACCTGCATCAACATGTTCATGTGTGTTACATACATGCTGCAGGGTCAGAGCCTGAGAATTGATAGGCATTTGCCAGAGTGCAAAGCAGTACTAAAGAATTATATAATAAAAGCTTTGAAAAGTAGAGAAATTTATATCAAATTCAGTATTACCGGGTCCGCTGCTGTTTTGTTTTGAAGTGACTCTGAATAACACATGTCGCTTTTACCACAGATGCATATTCCTTTTGTGCTCTGCAACCTCGAAACCAGGCTTGAATTACTTGTGCTGCTCTCATTTTGTTAACCCACTGCCTCGCTTTATATCCTCTATATGATGCCTATTAAATACAAAAAAAGAAAAACCAAATAATTCAAAACTTGATTTTGGGGGGTTTTTTGTTTTGTTTTGTTTGTTTGTTTAATGAAACAAAAGAAAATTAAAAGGAAAACAGTCACGTTAGCATGAAAGGCTTTTAGGATTCTCATCTCTACAGTACTACAAATATGTCATTTCTCACGTCTAGAAAATGTCTTCTAAAGCAAGTGAAACGCATTCAGGGAAATACCACAACTGCCACTCTCTCTAATGTCTGTAAAAATAATTTTGTCATTAAAAAAAATACAAGATAGATTTAAAAAAAACCCAAAAAACCAACAAAAACCACCTTCTGGGATTACCTGAATTCTAATGGCAGCTCTTTTTATTTGATGGTATCTTTGTTGTTCAATATTTCGCATCTGATGGGCTCTGTAGTGCTGCTGTATTAATACAGCAGAAAACTTGCACCGAAGGTATTTCTGTCTCTGAATAAATCCACGGAAAAATGCCTTAAAAGAAAAAACATAATCTTGGAATATTTCACCACTTGCATGGTATTGACTGGGAAGATGATTGCATGTTTTTAAGTACAGCTGTACTCACTGGCTTGTTAGAAAAACAACAACATAAGTAAATATACTTCTGATTTCCCAATTAACTCTTTTTCTTAATACCTTTTAAGCAAAGTAATCATACTTACATTGTTCATGATATATAAGTTAAACATTCAGAAAATAACTAAGAAGCTGCCACTTCCCCCACAAAAAATGGAGGTGAGGAAGGCACACCTGTTTTCTTATCTGTTAAGTAGAGCTCTCCAGCAAGATAGTAATAGCAACCTAAGAAATTATGAGAGATTATTTATTTCCCTTTCTTCCCTGATTTGGGGGGGAAAAAATGCTTTCATTCCAATAATACCCTGAAGAGAAACCTCTTCCCTTAGGGCAAAATAACTAAGGCCTCCACAGGAATTCACTTAAATCTTTTCCCAGAAGAAAAGGGAATTTTAAAAAGTGTACTCCCACTACATACAAATCAAAATTAATATAAATAAGAAGAAAATATACCTTCCTCCCTCATCCTCAAAAAAAAAAAAAATATTGAAAAAGCATTTCAGTGTAACTAGTCTTCTAAGCTTCTTGAACTCACACTGAATGGATATTTAGCTTGCTACATGGCGATGAAGAACAATTCTCATTACTTCTTGCTGACCACAATTTTATTGCATCAATGATGGAAGGAAAAAACATCAGACTAAATACTTCCCACTTCTCAGAGTACCTCTGAGAAATCACAGGTACAGTTTCACACTAAGTTTCACGTGGCGCCACTCAAGGTACCAACTGAAATGTACAATAAGAATGCAATTTCTCTCCTTACATTCCTCTTCAAAATGTTAGCTAGGCACTCGAATTAGACTAGAGCCGTTTAATAAATCTAAAAGAACTAACATAATTGATTTACCTATGCCTTCCTAAATATCAGTCTTAAAGAATGCAGCAGTCATGCCTTTTTTTGCCATGTACTTC
>WAAD01003583.1:0-11190 GCA_013389945.1 Fregata magnificens | reverse complement strand
CATTAATGGGAAGTCGTCAAGTACCGGGATTTCAGTCTTCTTCATTGCTTACTTCTGTTAGACTACAATTTCTTGCTGGCTGCTTTGGTTTGGGCACTGTAGGACATGCAGGCGCCAAAGGAGAGAGTGTAAGATTGCATCACTACCAGGTATGTACTTTAGTAGTTTCTGCTGTTTCAATAACTAAGTGATAAAAATGTATCTGTCCTTATAATATTTATTTGTTTGACCCAGGATGGTATCAGAGCAGCTAAGAGAAGTATTCAAATTGAAATCCAAGTGGCTGTGCACAAAATTTACCAGCAATTATCTGCTACGTTAGAAAGAGCTCTACAAGCTAATAAGCATCACATAGGTAAGTGAAAACCAGACTTGCAAGATATAAGCTGTTGTACTGTATATTAGAAGACATATGTTTAACAATGCAGACTTTGATATTAGTGACCAGAATTCACTGAAGTATCTGTCTGACTTCTTTTCCTAAGAGAGAGAAGCTTTTTAACCTTTTTCTGTCTTAATTTTTTCAAGTGTTAGCCCTTTTTATTTTAAGACTTTTAAGTATTGTCAACCTTTCTATTCCACATACCACAGTCACCCATGTCTTTGGTGCTTCAAAGTGATTTTTAGGTTTTTCAGGGATCAGCAGTTTTCTGAAGATATGAAAAGTCTCCAATCTTTTTTTCTTTCGTTCAAGTGAACTTTCTTTAAACCCAAAAATAGTGAACATCTTGCCTGTTTTGGAAGCCCTTTTTCCTGGCCTTCTATACCCAGATATTGCTGTGTGCTTCTATCCTTAAGGGATAGCTGGAACTCTGCACCTCTTTGTGCCTTTGTACATGCACCGACTGAGAGCTTCAGTACAGAAGACAGTTACATAATTTAGTTTGTTGGTAGAGCCTAATGGGCATTCTTACCTGAATTGTTTTGTTGTTTCACTTTACTGTGTCCAGCTCTGGGCTCCCCAGTTCAAGAAGGACAGGGAACTGCAGGTGCAAGTCCAGTGGAGAGCCACAAAGATGATCAGGGGACTGTAGCACCTCTCTTAGGAGGAAAGGCTGAGAGACCTGGGTCTGTTCAGCCTGGAGAAGAGAAGGCTGAGGGGGGATCTTGTTACTGCTTATAAATATCTGAAGGGTGGGTGTCAAGAGGATGGGGCCAGACTTTTCCGTGGTGCCCAATGACGAGACAAGGGGCAACGGGCACAAATTGGAACACAGGAAGTTCCAGCTGAACATGAGAAAAAACTTCTTTACTGTGAGGGTGACAGAGCATTGGAACAGGCTGCCCAGAGAGGTTGTGGAATCTCCTTGTCTGGAAATATTCAAAACCCGCCTGGATGCAGTCCTGTGCACCCTGCTCTACGTGTACCTGCTCAAGCAGGGGGGTTGGACAAGATGATCTCCAGAGGTCCCTTCCAACCCCTACCATTCTGTGATTCTGTGATTCACTTACAATTAAAATGGAATTGAAACACATCTCTTGAGAATCAACTTGAAGTAGAAAATTAAGTATTTCACCCAGTTATCCTTACCCTGGAGAGAAGATTCTGGTCTGAGGTTTAGCCTCAGAACATCTACATCACAAACTAGATCTACATGATATTCTTCCTTGGACAACCTTGACATAGAGGTCGCATTGAGTTAAAGGGGGACTACGATGGTACATCAGAAAGACTATCTCAAAGTGTCTGACAAAGAAGGCTGTACACTTTACTTGATAATTTAATTCATTAAATTTTATTTAAAAAATAATCTGCTGTTCTTCTGTCTTAGTGTTCTTACGCTGAACAGCTCATTAATTAAAAACAACTTTCTTTTAATCTTAGAAGCACAACAGCGTCTTCTGTTGGTAACAGTCTTTGCTCTAAGCGTACACTATCAGCCTGTTGATGTCTCCTTGGCCATTTCCACTGGTCTGCTAAATGTGCTATCACAGTTGTGTGGCACAGACACCATGTTAGGACAACCACTGCAGTTGCTGCCCAAAACTGGTATTTCTCAGCTCAGCACAGCTTTGAAGGTAGCCAGTACAAGGCTACTTCAGATCCTCGCTATCACCACAGGGTAAGTCTGGAATGCTCCCTTGCTTTCAGAAAACTTAATCGTGAAGCTTTTCAGCACCCTTTAAAAACAACGTTTCTTTTGTGTGAGCTTTCTTTAGAACAATAAATGTTGTTCAGAAGCATATAAGTGAAGGGGGGAGAAAAAGAGTAATCACATTATTCATGAGAAAGATACACATAAGACTGATAAATATTTTTAAATTGTAAGTGAGGAGTTTGGACCAGAATAGTTAGAACTTTATGGTCTGTAAACATTGCATTCTAGTATTCCTCATTTTTCTAGTTTGGCTTTGTATCTAGATCTTTTCAGTTGATATGATGAGCCTTTCTGTTGTGTAAAATTCACTTGTGTAAAAGCAATAGCAATAATGTGGTAGGAGTTCTTCAGAGCAGTACATTGTGCTCTTTTTCAGAATGCAGAGTAATTTTATGAGGAATACTGGCCTCTGATAGACCAGGGAACAGCATCCAAAATTCTATCAACACTTAAATATTTAGTTTAACTCAGTAAAGAAAAAAGCAGTGGAGAAAGTATTTTCTGTTTAGAGCAAGAATATTATTTGATATTCAGTACATGCATCTTCGTTTCAGTGTTCATACAACACATTGCATTTACCTGTGAAATTCATTATGTAAAAAAACCCCCAATAAACCCCCCCCCCCAAAAAAAAAAAAAAAAAAAAAAAACAACAAAAAACACCAAAACAAAACAAAAAAAACACCCCACAACCCAAAACCCAACCCACAAAAAGAACTCCGCATCTTTGGAAGCTGCAGTGGGATTATGTTTAATTGACTAAGTTGGTTTTTTCCCCTAGGAAGTACTGGAAATGTATCCTTTGATTCCAAAGATTGGACAGTTTTAAAGTGCCTTAAAAACAGGGTTCAAATAAGAATAATCTGCCAAGCATGTGGTGGAGGATGAAGAAGAGTAACCTGCTGCAATAGAATGAATTAGAATTTGTGCTGTGTTAGGCCCAGTTGTCACTTGCACTGAGTTTATAGTTGTGTCTTTATGTTACTGTTCCTTGGATCAGCTCTGAAATACTCTTATATTTACCTTTTGTGTGTGTGTATAGAACCTATGCTGACAAACTGAGCCCAAAGGTGGTCCAGTCTTTGCTGGATTTATTATGCAGTCAGCTGAAGAACTTGTTATCACAAGCTGGTGTGATGCTTATCGCTTCCTTTGGAGAAGGGGAAGGTGAGGAAGATGAAGTAGAATCAAAAAAGGCAGATTCAAATGGGGATAATGAGAAGAGAGACTTCAGAGGTAATTATCTTGTATCATTTCTGTTACAATTTTGAAATACCAGAAAACATAGTAAAAGAAATCACTGAGTGCTGACGCCCTCACCCACTCTACTGTATTGATTATTGTTGGGTCATTCTTAACTCTGTGAACTAGATTAAATAAAGTCATCAAATAATTTTGTGCTCAGTTCAGATTTATATGGACTTGGTACATAAATCAGTGTAAAGGTAGGAGCAGGTTGAGAATAAGAATTACTCCATCTGGTTTGGAATTAGGAGGAGAATACAGTTTTCCTCAAAAAATTAGTTATTGCTAGTAGTGTTTTTCATAAAAATGGTCATAGGAATTTAATTATCTAAGTTTCAAACTGTGAATGAATATAGCTTAATTCAGGAAATTGTTCCATTTGCTTTGTATTATGCAGTTTTGCAGTCTGAGTAGATGGGAAGAGGTTGACCCTACCCTGTCATAGTAAAAAATCTGCAACAAAAGATTTTCTGAAATATTAATATCTTCACATAATTTACAGTCCCTTAATGAGCATTTTGAATTTTTGTGGAAATTGTGTGTTTGAAGAAATTTTTAATGGTAGCTTGGTTTTAGGTGTACATATGTTTTTGATTGTTCTGATAACTGTCTTAGCTTATAAATAATGCAATGGCTGATGAATTCATAAGATAATTAATTAGTTAGAAATTAGGATCTAAGGTCTTCTCTTTCCACAAACATTTTCTTGTTAAAGCTGCCTTGGAATACGAATCAGGTGTGAGGAAGTATATCGGGTGTTTTGCATCAAAAATCCCCGTAAAACAAAACCATACTTAGAAACCAATGGTTACATTTTATATTACAGGGACATTTATAAATAATCATGTGTATCGGATTTACGTGGCAAGGTTTTGGTAGTGGGAGGGGGCTGCAGGGGTGGCTTCTGTGAGAAGAAATCAGGAGCTTGCCCCCATGTCGGACAGAATGAGTTTCAGCCAGCTCCAAAACAGATGCACTGCTGTGCAAAGCTGAGCCAGTCAGCAGCGCTGACGGTGCCTCTGTGATAGCATATTTAAGAAAGGGTAAAAAATGCCGCACAGCAGCTGTGTGAGAGAGGGGTGGGAAAAATGTGAGAGAAATGACTTTGCAGACACCAAGGTCAGTGAAGAAGGAAGGGGACGAGGAGGAGGCGCTTCAGGCAATGGAGCAGGGATTCTCCTGCAGCCAGTGGACAAGACAGTGGTGAAGCAGGTTGTCCATCTCCAGCCCATGGAGGACCCCTGCGAGAGCAGGTGGATATGCCTTGAAGGAAGCTGCAGCCCGTGGAGAGCCCACATAGGCACACGATTCTGGCAGAAACTGGCTTGTGGGGGACCCACGCTGGAACAGTCTGTTCCTGAAGGACTGTATCCTGTGGAAAAGGATCCACAGTGGAGCAGTTCTTGAAGAACTGCAGCCCGTGGGAAGGACCCATTATGGAGCAGGAGTAGTAGAGACCTGTTATGAAGTGACCACAACCCCCTCACATTCCCGATCCCCCTGCTCCACTCGGGGGTGAGGAGGTAGAAGAGTTAGGAGTGAAGTCGAGCCTGGGAAGAAGGGGTAGGTGGGGGGGAAGGTATTTTAATTTTGTCTTTGTTTCTCGCTACCCTAATCTATTTTTCATTGGCAATAAATTAAATTAATCTTCCCCAAGCTGAGTCTGTTTTGCCCGTGATGGTAACTGGTGAGTGATCTCACTGCCCTTATCTTGACCCACGAGCTTTTCCTCTTATTTTCTCCCCCTGTCTTGCTGAGGAGCAGAAGTGAGAGAGCAGCTTGGTGGGCACCTATCAGCCAGCCAAGGTTAACAGCCAGCCATCATGTAATAACTGATCATTGTATTTTTACTTACAGAACAGTTTGTTGCCAGTAACAAGGACTGCTAATATTTTCTGTCATCTTCCATTCAAGTCTATGATAGGCTTCAAATGGTTACTTCTATCTCCAAGTTGCTTGGCTATATTTTACATTAAATATATAGAGCTTGCAAATACTGAAGGAGGTTCTATAGCCACACTTTTGATAAGATATATGCAGTAATTTCCTGTGCAGTTGTTTATAAATCTTAGCATACCAAAGTACCTGTGATCCATAACGCACTGTGTGTTATTTGAGTACCTGTGTTTTTCCAGATGCATGCTAGTCCACACAGTGTAGCCTAGCAGTGTCAGCTGGCTGTATTCTGTTCTGGAATCACTACTGTCAAAAACGGAAACATCCAAAACTCAACTGTGAACGTCTGCCTTAATTTTTTTTTTTTTTTCCTACTTTGACCTTGACTTTAAAAATTATTATTTGCAGATACTGTAGAAGTAAGGTTGTAAATGAAAACTTCTAATTTAACTTCTTAGCTGCCCTCCGAAAGCAACATGCAGCGGAATTGCACTTGGGAGACTTTCTTGTTTTCCTACGTAGAGTTGTGTCTTCAAAAGCAATTCAGTCAAAAATGGCATCTCCAAAGTGGACAGAAGTACTTCTTAACATTGCTTCTCAGAAGTGTTGCTCAGGTACGATCTTTTCAAAATGTACTAGATGGTTACTTGCTTTTCTGTAGTGCAGTTCCTAAAAACAGGTCCTGTTAGCGAACAACTGTAACTTCAGTGGATGTAGACAAGTTACGCTTTGGAAAACTGTGCACTGGTGGCATGCAGCTGGCATCACAGGTGTGTGCCTGATGCAGAAGTCACTTTCCGATTATTAACATATTGTTCCGTCTGTAGGAGTTCCCTTGGTTGGCAATTTGAGGACTAGACTTCTTGCACTTCATGTACTAGAAGCTGTATTACCTGCTTGTGAATCTGGCGTTGAAGATGATCAAATGGCTCAGGTCTTTATATTTTGTTATAAGCTTTTACACCCATTTCTTCAAAAAGTCTCATTAAACTTTTAAATGTTCCATAGGTTTGTTCAGAATCCAAATCAGGTGAGTCTCAGTGTAGATATTTGCTTATCTGAGAGCACTACGTATTTTGACATTTATACCTACAAAGCAAAGTAAAATGATATTATTTGTTGTCCTCATCTTGGATTTAAAATGATCTGAATTATATTCTAATACACCAGGTTGTTGAACGATTATTCTCACTTCTGTCTGACTGCATGTGGGAGACTCCAATAGCTCAGGCTAAACATGCAATTCAAATAAAGGAGAAAGAACAAGAAATGAAACTACAGGTAATGATGCTTTTACTTTCTCTTTTGACTGAAAGCAGCTGAGTTGCATTTACCACAAATATTTTGTCCTATTTCTGATAGAAGCAAGGAGAGTCTGAAGATGAAGATGAGAATCTTCCCATACAGGAAGTGTCCTTTGACCCTGAGAAAGCTCAGTGCTGTATAGTGGAGAATGGGCAGATTCTAACTCATGGAAGTGGAGGTAAAGGATATGGTTTAGCATCCACTGGAGTTACTTCTGGGTGTTACCAGTGGAAGGTAGGTTGCATAAAAGTGGATTTCTTAACTTCTCTTACTTGGTTTTGAAAATATTCTATGATTTCTAAACAACAGCTACCTATGTTTTTTCCCTTATGGTAACGTTCTTGAGTAAATGACAGTTTGGCAGTGTTAGGTTTACGGTTGGACTCAGTGATCTTAAGGGTCTTTTGCAACCTAAATGATTCTATGATTCTATGATTTTCAATCCAAAGTGAAGAGTTTGTGGCTGCTTTTGAGCACTGCCATTTGGATATTTCAGTACACAGATTGCATATTTTTAGAGGTGATGGTACTTGTCCCTAAGATCCATAGTCAGCACAAATGTGCATTGTCTTGCAAAAGTTACCTGTGAGCTGAACTATGTAGATCTTGAGTTTTTTCTTTAGAAAAACACTTCACAAAACATTTTGTTTTCTTGCAAAAAGACACATCAGCCTATCTGACTGACGAGACCAGCTTTTAATACATAATCTGGAGTGATTTTCTTAGGAATATAGATGCATACACAGTTGTAGTCCTTGTTAGTACCATCTTTGAGCATAACACTTTTACTTCTTTTTCCACTTGAATCTATGTAAATCGCTTGCTGTGCACATGAGGAGTAAAGCTTATTTTTGTATGTAATATTATTTTTAGTACTTGTAACCCAACTTCTGGGTGTATGTATTTTGAGTCTGGGAAAAAACCCACTTTACATACAGTTTTCTTAACTACTAGTAGGTTAAGTTTAAATGACTTGTTAATGACTGGCCTTATACACCAAGATGTCATTTTAGAGGTAGAGCATGATTTTAGCTTATTAGCTTATTATTTTTTATTTTTTAAAAGCCTCTGAGCAAAACAGTTAAAAATATGCAAAAATATTAAGATAAATTTTCATTGCTTTATTGTATTAAAATGTATGTTCTTGACTTTTTTTCCCCTGTTTTGTTTTGTTTTGCCTGCTAGTTCTACATTGTGAAGGAGAATCGAGGCAATGAAGGCACGTGTGTAGGAGTTTCTCGCTGGCCAGTACATGATTTTAACCATCGCACTACCTCAGATATGTGGCTGTATAGAGCCTATAGTGGTAACCTTTATCACAATGGAGAACAAACTTTGACCCTGTCCAGCTTTACCCAAGGAGATTTCATCACATGCGTATTAGATATGGAAGCAAGAACTATTTCCTTTGGTAAAAATGGAGAGGTATTTAACATTAACTGGTTTTTTTGGGTTTTTTTGCAACAGTAATTTGGCATGGATATTTTATATAAAGCTAAGCATGACAGCTAAGACACGTGACAGTTTCAGTACTTACAAGGATTATAATACAGGTATAGCTTTGTCATGTTTCATATTTTTGCTTGTTAAGGTATTCTAAGTTTGGGGTTGTGTTTTTGTTTTTTTTTTTTTAACTAGGAGCCAAAACTAGCTTTTGAAGATGTGGATGCAGCGGAGTTATACCCTTGTGTTATGTTCTATAGCAGTAATCCAGGAGAAAAGGTAACTTAAATGTTCATCTGCATAGGTCTACTGATTTTGGCTGGGATAAAGTCAATATTCTTCATAACAGCCCGTATGGTGCTATGTTTTGGATTTATGAACACAACAGTGTTGATAATGCACAGCGTTTTAGCTATTGCTGAACAGTGTTTACACAGCTTCAAGGCTTTCTCGATTTCTCACTCTGTCCCTCCCAGCAAGTATGTTGGAGGTAGGCAAGAGGCTGGGAGGGAGTGCAGCCGGTCAGCTCACCTAAAGTGACCAAAGGATTATTCCATACAATGCAACATCATGCGCAGCAATAAAACTCAGGGAAGTTTGCCAGGGACTGTTGCTAAGGGACTGTGTGGGCATCAGTCAGCTGATGCTGAGTGATTGCATTTTGCATCACTTGTTTTTATTTGTTTTGTTTTATTATGGGTTTTTTTCCTCTTTTATTTATGAAACTTTCTTTATCTTTTCTCCCTTTTGCCCTTCTCGTTCTTTTCTCTGTCCTGCTGTGGAGAGTGATCAAGTGGCTGTGTGGGGCTTAGCTGCATTACTGGGGTTAACCCTCAACAATAGGTCATAAGTTTATCCTTTCCCTTCTGTTCTCCTCTGTGTCAATGTTATGGATGTTGGTTTTCTCAGGGGGTGGGGGTGGTAGCTAATAAGTTCTGAGAATGTCACTGATTATTCATTTTGATTTATGACATATATAGCACTACATTACTTGCACACTAGCTAGACTTTTCATAAATTCCTATATTGTGCGATCTATTGTAAATTTAAAATGTATTTTATTATTTAGAATTAATTTATAGACTTAATGTTCTGCACACAAAATTGCATTTCCCAGAAACCAGGGAGAGTATAGTATTAGGAATTCCAGATAGTATTACGTGAGAAACCATGAACTGCTGTAATTTCAGCATCCTTCAGTTTGAAGGGATGGAGGTTTTGATCAGTGTTAAGGTGGATTTCCTAGGGAGGGAGCCCAAGCAAAAAAAGACAATGCTAGTAATTTTTTCTATTCAGCAGGAGACTCCTGTATTTCTAAAATTAGCTTCTTCAAGTATGTTGAGAAGATAACTTTTAAACCATTCTCTTTAAATACTTTAGGTGAAAATCTGTGATATGCAGATGCGTGGTACACCAAGAGATTTGCTACCTGGTGACCCCATCTGTAGTCCTGTTGCTGCAGTACTGGCAGAAGCCACTATCCAACTCATTCGTATCCTTCATCGCACAGACCGTTGGACACACTGCATCAATAAAAAAATGATGGAAAGACTGAATAAAATCAAAACATGTCTTAAAGAAGCAGGCCAAAAGCTGAAGAAAAGTCGCTCAATTCAAAGTCGAGAAGAGAATGATGTGAGAGAGGAAAGAGAAAATAAAGAGGAGGAGAAAAATAAGCACAGTAGGCACGGTCTGGCTGACCTTTCAGAACTGCAGCTGAAGATGCTCTGTGTGGAAGTGTGGCCTGTTCTAGCAGTAATTGGTGGAGTTGATGCTGGTCTTAGAGTTGGAGGTCGATGTGTACACAAACAAACTGGACGTCATGCCACCTTGCTTGGAGTAGTGAAGGAAGGCAGTACATCTGCCAAGGTCCAATGGGATGAAGCAGAGATTACTATCAGGTATGCTCATTTCCTACACTCTTCACAGTCTAGTGGTGTTTTGTGCTTGGAAATCTTCAGACGTAACATACATTTTACATTAGAGTCATGCTGATCAATTATTTTAAGCTTAGACCTCAAAATTTGGCTTTTTAAACAAATATTATGAGTAAAATTTTTATGCTATCTAGTAATAAAATGCCTTGTATATCAAAAATAAATTTGGTGGTTTTGAACTGATGAGCATCATTAGACTTCTTAGATTTGGCCTCTAGGTTTCAGAGTTGGGATGTGACCAGCTTGTCAGTTTTCCTAGATTGGAAATGAGCATTGCTTGTCTTAGAATTGGTATGTATTGGCTAACTAAAACATTATTGCTGTCTTAATTACTACAGCTTCTTGGTTATCTCTGTTAAGAACACCGATTTTTATGGGGGGTTAGTGCACACTTTTGTTGTGAATGGTGAACCTGGTTCTGAAGAGAGACCTGATTCGGTCAGAGTTGAGAACAGGTCTCTTTGCTGCATTGTCATTCCCTTCTTAGGGGACTGGAATTTGCTCTGTGAGGCTTGAGGATTGGTTAAGGTCAGGAGATGGGAGGATTCTCTCTTCTTAATGGTGGGTTGGATGATGGCATTCAAATTAATGCTGCCTCAAAGCAGTGTTTGTTCATTTTCTGACCTGCCTTAGAGAGCTAAAGGAAGGCCCCTGTATTAGATGTTAACGCTCTGGAGTTGTTGTTCTGTAGACTATGGTGAGAACTGGGGAGGAGGCTGGAAGGAGATACTCCTTTTTCCACCTATCTTGTAGACATGCCTTCAAAGGGAAGGCACTTGGAAGGAAACTCTGGAATGAAGCTAGTGGCTTCTCTGGTGCTCTCACAGGAATTGCCTGTGTTTTTGTGTGGAAAAGATTTGATTCACTAAATGCCTTAAACTCCTTCTGGCTATAGTTGAACTGTAATCTTATGGAAAAATTGAGCAGTATTTTTTTTTTTTTTGCCACCAGTTACAATTACATTCTGAAACGACTGAGGTCAGTTCCCCTCTTAGAACTGTTGCAACATTATGCCTATTTTGTCTTCATGCAAAGGCTGTTGGCACTTTAACTAAATATACTGAAGTGCAATTGATTGTGAAATTTAGCTCCAGATATAAATTCTTTCAAGTATGCCTATGTACCAGTATAGCCTTAAAGTAAGTGTGCCCTTAAAATAATGCGAAATATTATTTGAGTGAAGTGGTACAGTGCTTGAACATAGGCAAGCTCTTGGTAATGCATTGAATTAAGTTCAGAATGTACCTTCTTAATTAAAACCAGGC
>WAAD01003582.1:9241-28214 GCA_013389945.1 Fregata magnificens | reverse complement strand
CTTCAAAAAGTAACAAATCCAATTAGCAGTAAACTAAAGGAAAAATTGGGCTCTGGACTACCACAGCTGTACTGGACATACAGGGAAAGTCTGCAGAGTCTATAAAAGGTAAGGGCCAGTGTTCAAAGCAAAGGTGTTGTCAGCATGTCTCTGAGATGGACTCAAGCACAGAGCCTGGAGTGTGCTTGACTGACACTACAAAATGTCCATCTCAATAGTGCAGAAAGCTCCTGGGCATTGACGTAGATTGTAATTGATATAGCAGCCCAATACCAGATGTCTGATATGAAAGATAACTAAATCAGATAGGCTTTGTTATGCCTCAGTTCCTTCAGCTACTGGCATCATATGCAGTATGGAATGATATGCATATCAGAATGACAGAGAAGTAATTAGACATAAACTGATTGTGGCAAATCTTTCTGCAGATGAATAATATGGGAAAGGTAAAGCAAGCTTCCCCTTACATGCTTCTTTGCATCCTCAAAGGAGCAAATGGAAAAAACTCCCCAGAATCACAGCTCATGTAGGTGTATGCTGCGGCACAAGGCTCTTCAAAGAGCAGAGGCAGGAGACAGAACACATTTGTCCACCACGATGATGACTGGTGGAGATTCAGGACTGATCCTCAAACTGCAAGCCATGCAAAGAGGCCAGCATGGCCTGGGGAGCATTTGAAAGGAGGACAAAGCAGACAAGTCCCCTTTGT
Organism: Fregata magnificens; assembly: GCA_013389945.1. Classification (NCBI taxonomy): domain Eukaryota; kingdom Metazoa; phylum Chordata; class Aves; order Suliformes; family Fregatidae; genus Fregata; species Fregata magnificens. Next base: position 27,505 of record WAAD01003582.1, on the reverse strand, counting down.
AGGATTGGCAGGTTTGAAAGCTGTGCTCACGCTAGGGAGGTTCAGATCCCCAGAAATGCCAACACGAGTTGTAGCTTTTGATTGCTGCCATGATGAAAGGTTGCAGGAACACAGTGGCTAATTTCAAGGGCTGATGGAGCCATAAGAAATGTACAATGCCATAAACTGTTGCTGCTGGTAGAGATGAGATTGTTAATCTGGCTGCAGTACAAACCCAGGACAGTGCAATAGGCACACTGTCTACGCTCTGGCATTCCTGACCCTCAGTCTTATGTTCAGAACATTAGAGAACAGCACCAGTAATACACAGCTGGAGATCTGCCTGATTTTTGGCAGGGTTTTTTTTTATTTGTTTGTTTTTTTCCTGAAGTACTGCATGCTTTCTCTTTTTTTTTCTTAGTACAACTGGAACTTTGTTTTGTTAGAGAAAGCCAGCATCCACCTGGCTCCAGAAATGCTATCATAGAATCATAGAATCATAGAATCATTGGGTTGGAAAAGACCTCTAAGATCATCAAGTCCAACCATCAACTAACACCACCATGACTCCTAAACTAGACCCTGGAGTGCCACGTCTACACCTTTTTTGAACGCCTCCAGGGTAGACGACTCCACCACCTCTCTGGGCAGCCTGTTCCAATGCCTAACCACTCTTTCAGTAAAGAAATTCTTCCTAATGTCCAATCTAAACCTCCCCTGACGCAGAGGAGGTCCTGAATTATTTTAGCAGCAGGAGTTTCAAAACTCAATGTGGTTGGCACTCTCTGAACCTGGAGCTCCTGATGTGCCTTTGAGCTCTGCTCACTCTGGGATGAAAACTACAGAGCTCTCTCTACTGCAGCAAGTGATGGACGAGGTTTTTTTACAGCCTTCAAGTATACTCCTGCTCAGGTGTTCTGACAGGCAAGAGGGCGGAGGTACATCTCTTCAGTTTCATGAAATGCAGTGGAACTGTTGCAACAACTCTAAGTTTTGCTCCTGGCAGAGTACTTTTAAGTCCCTGGGGGATTTTAACTAATATTTTGATGGCCAGTATGAAGGTGGCTGTTAGTGCTTAATGGGTGACTGCCAGTGAAGATTAAACATCTCTCAGCACTTCAAGTTGCCTCTTGATGGGTGCTTTTAAGTAGTTTTTGAGCCTTATTGTGGTGATGATCCTTTGACACCCACTGCCACCATAAATGCATGCTGCTCTGTCCCGCTGTTTCTATTAAGTGCTCCTTTGGCTTTGTAAATCTTTTAAGACTTGAGCATACCCACTGTGCAGTGCTTACCTAGAAAGTTCATGAGCCCCACAAGGAAAAGGAAACCAGTGGTAACAGAAGTGCTACAAAGTGCCACAGTATGGAATACTGTGAATAGTTGTAGCAAGTAATTCTGTTTAAGCTTCGTGTTTTTCTTCTATTCCACCTCTACCATACGATAGTTTTAAAAGTACGTTTTCTTTCATTATGAGTAATTACTATTTGTGGAGCTCTTGGAGACCTGAAATCAAAGTGTCCTTTCCAAATACCACTGATAGATGATTGTAGAGCAAGACATTTCCATGAATATGCATTTAGTCTTTAGGCAAACTTGATTTATCAGTGTTCTTCCTGTTTCATGTTTGTTATCCATTAGAATTTGAAGTGAATAAATGAGATGCACGACAACAGATTTATAACAAAGCACCTTTTTGACAGCAAGTGTTCAACTCTTACACGTCAGCGTTCATGCCAGAAAGGAGGAGAGAAATGTGAATGACTTATACCTCTAGCGAACATCACTTAAATTTCAAATGTTCTCAAGTATGTAATAAACATAAATTTATCTTGGTCATCAGAGACAACAGGACAGTCTGAAGGTCTATATAAATAAATTAAATACAATTTTTTATAGGCTAGGACTAGCTTAATAATGTTTCCATTTAGAAACAAACTATTAGAAATGTACCCTCTATAAACTAGAAGCGAATTAATTATTATATAACTAGGATACTAATGCTATCCCTAAAAAGCAACTGAATATGATCCAGCCAAGGACCAAAAATAACTTTAGATTCTCCACACCAGAACCAGAAGAATGGCACTTCTCTGTACTATAGTGTATTATACATACTTGCCTGTGCAACTGTGGTGTTGTACAGAGGCTATGGAGGAGAGCAGATCCCCAGGTGGGCAGGAGCAGGAGGTGGGGGTGGAAAGCAATGGTGAATGTCAGGGGCTGCCAGCACTGAGTGCTTGGAAAGGGAGGTGGATGGGGAAAAGGCAGCAGCTGGGGAGTGAGGAAAGGGAGGTTGAGGGAGGGAGTCCGTATGAAAAGTGCATCTTTCATCACTTCCTAACGCTCATCAGTGTTGGGGCACTACAGTCTCCTGTTGCGACTGGTCACTCTGTAGCTCCAGAGGCGTGGATGATGCAGAGGTCCAAAGCCTGGAAGTGACTCTTGGGAGCCAATATGATATGCTCAAATAGGAAAGCTCAATATGACCTTTATGCTATTTTCTGTATTTTTAAAAGAAAACTAAGTAGAAAAATATCCCCTTTAATCTGTGTTTATGTTATTATTGAGAGTGCAGAGCGATTTGGCCAAAGGTCGCAGAACTTCACTATTAGGACTGCAACTGTGGCTGAGGTCAGCACTTTGTAAATGTTACTTCATTTAATTTTTATTTCATGCTTATGGTTTTTCCTCGTTAGGCCTTCTGTCACAGTGAGCATGAGCGAGGGGCTTGCTTTGCAGCCAAGCAATGACCACACAAGAGAGCAGGGGAGGAAGGGAGTACCCTCCCTGGCATGGGGCAGGGTTGGGAAGGCACCTGCTGAATGAGACAGCAGCTTGCAGGAAAGGGAAGCCTGCCTGATGCAGCTGGATGCTATTTGGAGAAAACGGCAGCTGCCCTGCCTCTGCCACTAACTCCTTATTTACTTCTACAGTAGCTGACCAAACCCTGATCTTTGGAAGCTGTCAGCGTTTTATAGATATTCAGTTCATCTCGTGGGGTCCTATCTGCAGAACATCTGATGGTACCTAAACATAACTGCAAGTGAAATGGTGAAGAGCCATTCTTTCCATATGTAGTGTGCTACACAATGCAAAACTCTCACAAAATAAGGTCTCAGGTATCTGCAAATAGTATGCTTCAAATTAGTGAAATGTTTTGACCTTAATATGTCTCTTTCTCTGTTTTCCATCTCTAAAATGAAGGTAGCAATATCACTTAGATCTAGGTGCTTTATGAAATGCTAAAATGATATACAAAGATGATCCTAGAGAACATGTGATTACTACTGTTAATACAATTGCGTCCTAAGAGGTAGATTCTCAGAATGACTGGTATTGAAGAGGAAAATCTGCTAGTATTGTCTGTTGGAAGCACTGAATGAGGCAGGGATCTTACAGAAGATATTTTTGTGATACTAATTTCATAACGTCCTCAAATACTAACAAAAATGTATTGTTATCAATGTTGGAGATTTTAGAAAATATTCTTTAATCTATATGAATACAATGAGTGTGGAAATAGGTTTACTTTTGATTATTAGAGATGTGCATTTTGTTACTCCTCTGGAGCTCTACTCAGACCGGGCCACAATATGAATCTTGAAAAATTTTTTGATCAGTGGAAGAATTCTTCACTTTGAGCAGCTAAAATCACCAGAACTACATACACCTGCTACCTGAAATAAGACAAAACCAGAATAATGGTGTTGCTTTTAATAAAAATAGAATAGTTTAAAATTCGTAATAACATTATCGCTATTGTGTCCAGTATGTTGACGTATCCAGTTACAGAAGGGTATTTCAGCTGATGTTTAGATGGCAGCTGTATTGTAAGAAAACTTTGGCAGATCCTAATAAATGAATAAAGCTAATGGAATACTAACATCTATGTGTAATATTAAATTGCCTCCTGCTGCAAGAAACAAAGCTAGTGTTTTCATTTCATTGGAAATATTTTTACTGTCAGTAAATAGCAGCTTCTTTTGGAAATTCTTTTGCTAGTTAGGGCAAACATTAGATATTGATTTTGATTCACATCTCAAGCTATCTGCTAAAATCTGATTTTTGTCCTTAAGTTTATTTGAAGAATACAATATCTGGGTTAAAAATAAGGCTCATAAAGTTAATGACCTACAGGTCCTCTGAAGTCCTGCCAGTTTTGGAATTATCCTTTTAGACAGAAATAAAACACTGTTGTTTGCCAGGTAATCCTACTGCCAAATAAGAAAAAAAATATTGTAATTTACAGCATTTACTTTCAGGTGTGCAAACAGTTTTACCCAGAGTTAGAAAAAATCAATGAAATGGCTTTCTATAGGTACACTGTAAACAATATAAATGTGTGGTTATCTTAGCAAGAAAAGACTTCTAAAAGACTCAAAATCAAATGCTTTGCTTTTGAAAGGCTATTAAAATCCAAACTGTTTCTTTAGCGTATCTCTAATTGCAGGTACAGGCTGCTACTTTGGCCTCAGTGAACGTGGGTTCCAAATCTGGAGTCTGTCTGTGATATCTGGATATTCAGAATTGCTTTCAGCCAGTCATACATTTATTTTAATATTGCATTTCTTGTTATAGCTCGAAGTGCCAAATCCTTAACAAAATATTATTTTTAAGAGGCAGATTTGTTAACATGAAAATCCCCAGACAAATATTAAGCCCTGAAAATAAATCTGCAACTAACTGACACAGTAGCTGATTATTTTTCTGCAGAGTATCAAGAAGCCACAATGTGTAATGAAAGAGACAGCTTCATTATTTTCTCTTTGAAAAATACATACTTAGCCATATGGGGCCTTCGGTACACAAGGATTTTCTCTTGCTAACAAGTTCAGTGCTGATGGTATGATTACTTAGCTATCACACCACTTACAGTTGTGAAATACCTTCTTGGATATCAATCAGAAGGTCAAAGGCAAAGTGGCTTTTTGTTACCTCTAACGCCAGAGATCCCGTGAATGCTCTGCTCCCAGTAGCAAGTGGCCACATTGGCTGTGTGTGTTGTTAAATAGGCTTTTTTTGTTTATGGTATGAAGCAAACTGACTGCTATAATAAAATGATGTAGGCTTCCTTGAAATGTTGCTCAGCCAGTGCAGAACTCTCTCCGGGTAACAGCAGAAAAAGACACGTATTTACACATATCTTAGCTGGAAAATGTATGGTCTTTGCATCTGGAAGGAAGCACATTGCTTCTCTGAATTGCTCGTAGCCAGGCCAGCTGCTGCACTAGGAGCTACAACTAATGCTGAGTCAAAGACAAGAATGAAAAAGCAACACTTTCTCTTGCAAATCTCCCTGTTTGTGCTGACCATCTTGCCTCCATGTTGAGAAAGACATGAATCCCATAATTCTTCATTGTTTTATGTCGCAAATTTGCACCACTGTAGTGATGGATTCCAAAGTCATGGACTCAAGCAGGCTTCTGGAATAATGTAAGAACATACAGTTGGGTTAAATCAACCCTTTTAAAGGTACATGTATGGAGGGACTGGCAAAGGATAGTTGGGAGAATTGTGAAGTTCTCAGGTTATTACAGCTGCATTTTCTACTGATCTAAGCAACTCCTTAAGACTTTGTAGAGATGTCATCAATACATGGATTGTTTCATGTCTTGCTTATTTTAATGTATATTCCTTAAGGCGACATCATAAACTGAAAAATGAGTAAGTAAAGGGGGTAGGTAGGTAAGAGTAATATCAAATACTGCACCTGGCCTTGGGCTTACTTGAAAATTTGTGTGGTTTTAAAACTTTTTTCTCTCTCTCTTTTTTTTTTTTTAGTGTTTCCTTCGTGCTACCAGAATATGAAACCAGTAGTGAGAGCTGACAGTGTAACTGACGGCCAGTGGAGAAGAGCTGCGTTGGGGAAGTGGCTCTGGACCGAAGTGATGCACCTTCTACTCCATTCCAGGCAGAGCAGTCAAAGATGAGACCTGCCACCCTGGTTCTTGCCAAGCACACCCACAGAAATGTGCTTTTCTGATTGATGGTGTTCTCAATACCCGCCATTACATGCATTTTGGAAGTCTGACCCTTACGCTCTGATCATACATTTGTTATCAATCTTCAGGCCTCAGCAAACTCAAAATGACAGGCAAGGAAATAGCCTTGCCTCTTAGTTTTATTCAGGGGACATCTGTCCTACATGGTCTTATTCAGTTCATCCTACTGTTACTCCCTTTTCCTCCATCGTCCCTCTCCATTATGTTTGCTTAGACATCACTTTTTGGGGCAGCAGGTTGTCATTTACAATGTATGTGAATGATAATGATAATGTACGGCCTTTACAAAAATTTGAGCCAAAGGAATATTTTATTTAAAATCTGCAATTTCCACTGTGCAGCATCACTTTCTAATCTCTGTGCGCCGTGCTTTTGCCTTTGAGACCTTAGATATCATATGTGTTTTGCAAGGTGTTTTACTGGTCCATATATTCCATATTTGATTTGGTTTATGACATCTTTTTCAGATATCTTTTATTTCTTGGGTTAGGGTAATGGAGTCAAATCTTACTCAGTGCAGATTAAGAATACTTATGTGAAACAAATTTCTTTTATTCTACAACATACCTACTAGTAACAAACTTTGCTGAGATTGCATGTGGCACATGGAACAAATTTTATTTATAAATCAAAAAAGTTTTATCAGAAGCACTGGTTCACCAGGTTGAGTTTTTGGGGAAAGCATCAGGTTTTGCGCATTTTTCATTTTGCAAAAATCATTTTAGGAAAGATTAGTTTTTATTTGCTCTTACAATACCTTTTAAATACTTTTTATAAAAAATACCAGGAATCTGCCCTTCTGTCTTTCACAAAGATGAGCAAATAGACAGCACAGGTGCATAAATATCACTTCTTAGGAAAGCAAGCTTCAAAGGAGTCAGTGTTCTAGCTTTGAATTGGCTTTGTTCTGAAATTTAAACATCTTGTTGTAAATTTTCTGGAAATAGAAAGCTTCAAACATTTCAAGTTTTTTTTTTTTTTTTGAGATAATTTGCTAGACCATTTTTTTAGAGTTCTGATTGTCCTGCTGCGATTCTAAATGACAAATTACACATCTCAAGTCACCTTGGACTGGTACAGTTTTTTCTTAAGTTACTGGCAGGAGAAACTACCAAGAATTTCTGTTCTGTGCTAATTCTTGTACTGGTTTTAATACCAGCTTTCTAAGTTGGTTTTCTTCTCAGGTGATGTGATTTGAAATTTTGTATTGTAAATGCGTTTGTTCACTTAACAGTAGTTTTCTTCTTGTAGTTTAATTCATTGTCATAAATTTAAACCTGGATGCCTGGTAATGGCATTTCATTGGCTCATTCTAGCCAAAACCAAATGACTGTCCATCAAACACCAAATCTAGAGCTCACAGGACAGAACTTCCCTTCAAATGGCATATTGGATTGATTTTTCTGATGAGGAGCATTCACCTGTTTGTTGCTATTATGCAGTGGAAGGGTACAGCTTTCTCTTGTTTAGAGAATTGCTGTGGTATGGTGTATTGGNCTGGGCGTCGCTGCTGGGGAGGGGTGGGCAGGGGGGTCTTGGCTGTCCTTTTCCTTCTGCTGCTGCCTGCGGCCTCTGCTTTTATTAAACTGCCTCTGTCTTGACCCACGAGGTTTCTTTCCACCTCATCTTCTCCCCCTGCCCTGCTAAGGAGGGGAGTGATGGAGCGGCTTGGTGGCACCTGGCATCCAGCTGGGGTCAAACCACCACAGATGGTGATTTTGTAATTTTGAGACCCTGAGATCATCAAGCCCACTGGAATCCCAATGGAATGCCAATAGGCTTTTGATCTGGTTGTAATTACTTAAGTTGATGCAATATTCCTGATATATTTAAACTAATTCTAAATTCTAGTTCTTACTGGTTTTTATCCTTTGGGTATTGCTGGCTTCTTTCTAGGATGAGATTAGGTTATGTGTTGAGACTGGAACTCTCTTCATCTTGCTATTTGTGCCTGTGTAGCTTTCCCTCAGTCCTAGGAGGCATGTCCTGCTGGCTTGTTATTTTTGTATTTGTTTTTTCCATGATTCACATTTACTGGATTTTATTTTAAAGTGCATCAGGTTGCTCATTAGCTTGGTAATGTCTATGGCAGTCATTTCCTGCTCTGAGTAAAAAAACCCCTATGTTATTCAACAACTTTATAATCTCGTTTCACTGTTCTCAGCATTTATGCGTACCAGTTTTAATGAAGCTTCTCCCAACCTTGTAATTGTATGATCTCTCTTCTATCCCTTACTCCAAAGGATCCCAAAATGAAGACAGCTGTTATTACCCATTCCAAGCAGGAATGAGAAACAATTTGCAAATTACTTGATACAGTTTAACTATTTGCAGCAGAAGGGAGAGAGGGAGGCAGCGTTCATACAGGCTGTTTCGAGGCCTTAAGGTAGTACTCAGATACGTATATGTACTGTGCAACCACAAATTGTCATAGAAATGCTCAGGTAGCAGCAATAATCCCAGATGGCTCAGATGTAGGAGTATTTTGGTAGCTCAGACCTCTGCAGGACACGGGGACTCCAGTCTGAGCATTCTGAAGTTCTTGTGGTGACGGTTTCATCAGATTTCAACAGCTCGGGGGATTGTACCAGGTTAGTCTTAAAACAGTGGCAAGCATATACGTCTGTGTTGTAAATAAGCACTTGCAAAGAACTGAGCCAAGATGATGCTCAGTATTACTGTTTTTTCCTATTTCTATTTTAAATAGGACAAACCCCACAGACAAGAGTTAATTGAGCACAGACACAACCCACCCCATGCTTTAAAAAGCTGAGTGGAAGATGCTGCTGTTTAAGACCCCAGAGGCTGACAGCGTGTGTAGGGACAGCTGTGACCTGGAGAAGCCCTGGTGATGAATCACTCCCTGAATATAATCTTGTGCAGCTTCAAAGCAGTTTGGGATCCTTTGTCATAAGTGTTACTACATAAAGGCGAATATACCTCTGAGGTTTATGGCAGAAATCCTGGCCGTGCTCCAGCTTACAGTGCTGCTGGCAGACGTCACTACAGCACTCTTCTGCTGACAACAGAAAAATCCAGCCACTAAAAGCATGTCAGACTCAAAAAGCTTTCTGCTAATTTATGTTCCTTCCGGTAGCTAGCTACTAAGGAGGAAAGTTAATGACCAAATCTCTTCCAGGCAGATGCGGTGACTGCAGAGTTGGCTTTTTACCTGCCTCAGGCAGAGCTGCTGTGTGAACTGTGGCAGAGGGTAGATAGACAATCAGTCTGGCTTTCACACCATTGAGGACCAACAAAATAAACAAACTTCTCTTTATCTTGAACGTAAGAAAGTTGGAACCCCTACTGCAGACCAAGTGGCACATCTCATGTTTTACACTTAACTTGGTGAGGAAGCAACTGCAGAATTTTAGCTGGGAGAACTGAGTGAGCAGTCACGGACTAAGCTAGTAAAACTGGTTTGAAAAGGCTCCTGGGGATTTGCTGCTTGGGAAACCTGACTAGAGTTTTTCAGCCCTTGCCACAGAAACTGGCTGTAAGAGCCTCGGTGTTTTCAAGGGCTCCAGAGGCAGTGTGTTCAATTGATTTGGATTGACAAAAGCATGTAAAATGAAGAGGCTCTATCTGAAAAACCTGTGTAATTATGTTGTGCTTCAGGCATCAAAGTTGAATGTAATGATATCCAGGATTGCAAATGAAATGAATATTCTTTCAGTTTTGTAGGTTCCTTACTAATGCTACCGCTCTACAATTATTAAAAATTCTTTATGAGCAAGTTGCATGCCCATTTTTTCAAAAGGATTTTTGGCCTAGAAGTAGTTACTTTGTCAGGATAGCCACCACTGTTCTGTGGTGAAGCTTCCAGCCTTGTTTTCATTATAAATTAATTATATAAGTTTTCAGCCCAATCAGCTAATATGTGAGTGATTGAGTTCAGGACTGCTTGCCTCAATCACAACAGCACTTGAGGACTTCTCCAACCCCAGACAGTAGAGAGAAAGGAAGATTTATTGTAACAGAAGGCAGGCATGGCTGAGAAAACCTCCAATGATGCTGAGAAAGAAGATGTGCTGTCAGGTAGTCCCTATCTTAAATATGATGTTCAGAGCAGTTACAATGCAGATGAAGGCAGGTTCGCACACTCGCTAGATTGCTTTGCCTAGGACTTGTGCACGGAGTGGGAAAGCCAGCTAGAGCATTCTGAAAAGGGCAAACGTGGGGTAAACATCATCCTTGAGTCAATCACTAAATGTGAAAGAGGCAGAACTGAGAAACAATCTTCTCATTTAGCTGATGGCCTAATTGCTGGATCATCCTTCCTGTCTCATTCTGGTGTGTGTGCATCTTTATTCTATTTTCAGGGAAACTTATTTTGGCACAACAGTCTGCAAATATTTTTATAGTCCGCTAAAATAGAAATCCTTATCTATTATTTAAAAATCCACATTTAGATATTTTAGCTATAGCAAAATGCCTAGATCAGCGCTGGAATTATAAATAGAAAAATCACTGATCTGGGTGTTGCATGTTCAGTCCTGTCAGCCACGAAGGTTTGAGTTTCTTTCCTAAACTCCTGTTGTCCTCTGACAGAGGGTTCGGACTTTATAATAATGGGCTGGAGGACAAGATGCTCAAAAATTAGTCATAAGGTATCTCAGTCCTCAGTGCTCAGTCACTCAGATCTTCAGATATGTGTGTTACATAGACGCAGTATTAGATAGAAATAATTATGGTGTAACGTTATGGAATTAGGTTATGAATATATTAGTTATATACTTAGGGCATGAATGCTAATGATAGATAATAAGTACCATCTTTGACCAGTGTAAGCTGCTCTACAGCCACTAGCAGCACATATGCTTCTACCAGTGTCCAAATTCCTGCTCAGTGAAAATGTTGAATCATATCTGTTATAGCCCCAGCTGATCACCCTTATCAGTGGAGGAAAACCATCCTGCCTCCACTGCAAAAGACTGGGCTTTTAATATTCCTAAGGCCAGGGAGGATTGAGCTTCAGCCAGTGCCTGTGGAGGCCTTTGAACCAGAGAAGTCTTTTGTACGTCTCAAGTCCCTTCCTCGGCTTTCCCTGCAGGGATAGTGATGGGGGCTCAGAGTGCAAGGGGGGCTACCCAGCCAGGAATCAGGAACCTCACATCCCTCACGTCTCCCTGCATTAAGCCTCTTCAGCTGCATATGCTGCTTAATCATTGCTGATCCTCTTTCAAACTCCTCTGTTTCTTCCTACTTAAGAAAGTTGAGATTTAACTTTTAAACTCTCATAATATATTAATTCCTTGACAGAACTGTCAGTTGCAAGTCAGTTCCTTGACATCCACGGGCTCCTGCTGCTTTGAACCCTAGCTGTAAGAGACTTCTGCAGCCTTGGAAGTCCCCTTTCCTGCCAGAAAATTGAGTTTCTACCCCTTCACCTTGGATATACCTGCTCCAGTTCTCAACTGGGAGAGGGTAGGGGGGGTAACTTTTCAGTAAACCGTAAAGATTTATCAAATGTTTGCTTCTCCCTAGAATATTTTCATTGAGACATTTAAAAATCTTTTTTCCAGCTTTGCTACTTCCATGAACCCTGCCACAGAAAGTACCCCCAAAACAGGCAGATCATTTCAAGGGCTTTGCAAGTAGGTGCTGTAACTTTCATTTGCATTCACCAAGTGAAAGTGTTTGGTCTTCTTTAAACTGATAGGTATCAAGTGTACTGCAAAAATCTTCTGATCAATGCTTAGGAAGAGGTGAATGAGTAAGAGGAGAAAGTGCAGAACAGTGACCTCATTACAGTGTTGGTCATATATGAGGAATAGAACTACAGAGTTGTCAGCAGGCCCTGATAAGTCAATTCAGTTTCAGCTCATTGGGGTCCAATGCAAACCCCAGATACTTCTTGGGCTGTTTGAGGAGGTGCATGTGTAGTTTTGGGATCAAATTTTTTTCAAAGTTTTAAAATTATTTATAAGATGACAGAAGTTAAAAGTGGAAAATGTTAATCCTTCCCTTGCTATGAGTCATTGAGCTGGGATTTGGACACGTAAGGTTAGACTCAGAGAAACATTTAAAAGTACACTAGGTACCTACACATACGCAGCATTCACTGTAGCCATTTTAAAATCAAATGGACTGTATGATTCGTCATAAGATGCTGCCAGTGTGGTACTTCATGTGGAAAGCCATTTTTTTACAGGTATCTAAGTGGCTAAAGATATAGATGTGTGTCTCAGGTTTTAGGTATCATCGGAACTGATGAACTAGGAATCCAGAAAAAAAATCTGTAATTAGTTACCCTTGTACTTTCAAAAATCCTAGTGCATGCCCCAGATATTTTGGTATCTAAATATGTATGTGATTACAGCTTAAGACCTCACATTGGAAAATGGACAGCTGAGAACATCTCTTTAGATGATGACTGAGGTTTGCCATGCTGTTTAGCATTGTTCTGTTGATGGGAGAAAAAAACCCATGTTACTTAGTCTGTTACAGGGAGAGGAACTTGTAAGAAGCATAATAGCTGGCTTGGCTCATCCATCTTACGTGCTTGTTACTGTGTTAATGACTACAAAGACGCAGCATTCCCAAAAGGGACTGTGGTTTAGAGAAAAAAGATAAACAGTGATCATTTTAGCCCTAATGAGCTTAAACTGAAGGATGCTGTCTAATGGCTGAAGTGGATGCATATTTAGAAATCAAGTTCAGATGATTCCTCAGGTGTCTGAAAATCACGGGACTTCATGGAAAAAAAAAATCTCTTAACGTTTATAAAGTTACAAGCCTTGGTTAATATCTCTTATTTTGAGCAAAACTTTCAATATCTAGTTAAGCTTGTCTCAAGCTCTTCTTGAATTTCCTGAAGTTCTTGTAGCAGCTTTAACCACTGTGCATCTCCATAATGAGTTCTCTTGAGTGCCCTTTGGCTGCCTGAGCTTGGAGGCAGTTCTTGCCATTTCTTCATGTTCTTCTATTTTGCAGTACACTTCTGGTCAAAAGAGACATAACTTGCTCAAAGAAAGCATGCCGGTAGAAGGTGTGTGGCTAAAAGCTGGGAAATTGGCAGTCCTTGTTGTTTATAGCACAGGAAGAGCTCAGACAGTGCTGACAGGGGTTTCAGGGCATCATCCTTGCATTGTGAATTACATGCCATTGTTCCCACAGTTCGAGGGACAGCTTTTGGTGTAGCTGATTAGGAGATGCATATGTACAGCAAAGGCACAAAAAAAACCCCAAACCCCAAACCAAAACCATGGCAAGGCAGGGATTTGTGTACAAGTCTCTAGAGAAAGCAAGTAGCTGGGACATGCTGGAAATTTGTATCTGTTCCTGGAGAGCAGTACAGGGATGTGTCTGTGGACCCTCCTCAGTAAGAGTAGCTTAGGAGGCTCTTTGGCAGTGCTGATGGATGCTGGGAATGGAGCATTGATATGGGTGTGCTGTCCCTGACACCTCCTAGGCAAAGTAAGTGATGCTACACCATTTTCAGAGTCTTGAAGGACTTAGAAATCTGACTATTCTGAGCTGGACTTCCCACAACCACACATGATACTAAGAGTGGCAGTGTTGCTTCTACCAAGGGACTGATCTACATGGGCAGAACAAGCAGGATCAGTTGCATTAGACAAAGGCCAGGCATTGAAATGATTTCAAAAATTCATAATTAGGGAGCACTGAATTTACAGAAGCCCTTTATAAGTCAGAAGAAAATATCTTCTCTGATAAATGCAAAGTTTGCATTTATGAAAGAAAAAGAGAGATAACTAATGACTGTTCACAAATCTAATCCGTGGGTATCAAAAAGGCACATCTATAAGGCAGTGTCACAGCAGTGCATTTGCATTCACAGATGAGAATGAAAATCCTGGCTGCAAGTGGAATTGCTGCACATGACAGTGTTGGGTGGATGTGTGTGTTCAGTGCTCATGCACACTGAACCTTTGCACTTTGGAAAACTTCCTGTGCAAGTTAATTAAAATACAAAGTCTGTATTAACCACTTCATTTTCTATGGTAGCTACTGAAGGAAGTTATATTGCCTCCGGTAAATTGATGCTTCCGTGATCTCATTCATAATCTCTTATAAATGTCAAACACTGCATTATTGCAAGGGATAATTCCTTGTTCATCCAAAACTATAATGTGTAGACATACTACAACAGACTTGTTAAGCATTCTTCAGATAGCCTGGTCTCTCTTCACCTCTTTCTCCAGTCTTCAATTACTAGTTCAAACACTGTGAATGTTTCTGCTAACTAACTCTTTAAAGGTTCCTGATTGCATTAACCAAAAAAATGGAGTGCCACAAAAATCTCGGAATAGATATTAGGAAGATTAAAACACTGTCTAATTTGCCAATCACGATTAATAGGTTTATTGAGTATGAACTGTACCTTTCAGAATTTCACCCTGCATTGATTTCTCAAACAATGAGAAAGCTATTTAAAGTCTTTAATCCGCCACGCTCTTCCTCCAGAAACAGAGACATCTATGCTGATGTTTATTCTGAATGACTGGAAATATTGAAAATTGATGCAGGAGTGATCTTCCATTTTTTATTGTTACTTGAGTCTGCTAGAAATGTGGTATAATCTTTTTGCGATGGTACAAAGCAGGAAGGGAACAGGGAGAAACAACTGCCTAACTCTGTGCAGCACAGCAAAGTCTCTGTGGGGCGCCGATCCAGAAGGCAGACTGCTACAAGAGAGAGCTGAGGGAAGGAGACCTCTGGGAGTGTGTCACAGATGAGAGATGTCTCCCGGGGAGTCCCAGTCTGTCATCCTGAGACATGGGTTGAGCATGCAGCCAGGTCCCAGCGTTTCCCTGAGCTGGCCTTGCTGCCTTGCTTTTTCCTGATGCTAGGAATTAGGATTACCTATTGGTTTGAGCATGATCACAGCCCTAGTCCTGTGATCTAACTTTGTCCTGGGAGCTGCACTTGAACTGTTAAGTAGCCCCAAGCTATAGCAGCTCTGTACACAGAGCTTCCCCATCTACCCTTCATCTCAGAGAACAGAAGAAGCATATGCAAGGGAAGAAAAATATGTGAGTCAGACTAGCCTCTGTTGAATGGGGTGGTTATTTTATGCTGCTTAGCTTCTGGAATATTGGACTACTCCTAGAAGATGTTCATTAGCAGGCAGAAGAGAAGTCAGACACACAGCTTTACAGCAAATATAATTCATGGCACAGATATCATGAGCATACAGAGAAAATGTTGGACTAGATACATTTGTTGGGGCTTCAGTGGGTTTATGTAAGAAATAACTCAGATTTGAGGTTCTATTTTTAGCTAATACCTTAAAGCAGTTTATACCATGGTTAGGCCCAGCTACCCGTTATTTCAAGGAACAAGTGAATCACAGAAAGTGATGGATGGCTTAGCTACAGTCCTCTGAAAAATGCCCACTTACCTGGTAGTTCCAATTTAGTGGTCAGTCACCAGCAGTTCTGGATTCCCCTTGCATGTCTCCAGAGACATCACAGAGCTAGGAGGGACTGCTGCAATTTGTATATGAAGATGCTACAGAAAAGCTAACAACTCAGAAGGGAGGAACTACCTAATTAAAAGAGATGTGCACTCTCAAAAGTATGGTTTCCCTCTGAAAAATGTCACCTTCTCAATATTTAGTCCCTAGTGGATCCATTTATTACACTCTAATCTGGTTCATTTGCTTTCGTATTAAAGGCAGAAGCGTTTGAAGAGCATGAATGACACTCGTACCAAGAAGGACAGAAAGGTTATTTGGCAGCAAAAGGAAAAAAATGTCTGAATGCGTAGCATATTAAATCTGAAAGCTGCCCTTAAAATTGAAACTAGAACCCTACAACATTGCTCAGATAAAGTGCATTTTCATGTCAGAACTACATTCCTCATTTTGCCACCTCCTGTGTATGACTAACAATAAAGCCTTTAACTGCAGTGTCTCCTGCTATTATTTCCACAGGACCCATCCCCCATTTTTTCAGGCTGTATTAAACAGAGGTGGGCACATTTCTAGAAATATATTAGAAAAAAATGAAAGAAGTTGTTTCCAAAATGTACTTTCCAGAAATAATGAAAAAAAAAATACAGCAGATCCTAGGAGAGATGCATATTTTCAAGGTGCAGGGAACAATTTCATACAATGCAAATAACTCCATGTCATTTACCTAGTCCTACTGCAGTTCTGCTTACAGCAGCTCTCTCTATGCTGAGTTAGGGCAGCCCTAAGGTAGATATAAACCCCAAGTGGTTGACCATATGTAGGTTATAGGGAACTGGGGTAGAGACATTGCCACTTGTTTTGGCAATCCCTTTTACCTACAGTGCTGCCATGGGGCAGTGCTTTTCTGGCATCCTGACACTGAGATCCCTGTTTCCCTGGTGTGATATTGCTAGGGCTGCCTTTCAGGCAAGAATGGTGATGTGTTGACAAGAGGTGTACTGTGCTGGAAAATCCAGTCCATAGATTAATTTTGCACCCCTGCTGTCTTAGCATTGCCATCTCATCTGCAGGGCCATGTTCAATTCACTTTATGTGAGCCCTGCTTCCTTTGCTATTCATTTCAGCTTGCTAGAAAACTCATCAAACAATTTCCTTGTGCAGGGACAATTTTCTTCTAATTATGTTGGTGTAATTCTGAGATAATTCAGTTGACTTCAGTGTAATTCATCCAGATTTACACATTTTAATTTACACACTTTAATAGTGATAACAATTTGGTCCAGAGTAAGAAAGGGCTATGTAAAACCTTAGCTTCATTTGTGAACTGATTTGCATGGTAGGTGAAGGGTGAATAAGACATGGTATTGTCATATAATTGAAAACTGTCTTCCATAATACAAAACATGTAACCTGGCAGTATTAATCTACGAAATTAATTCCCTGTCCTCCACCTTGATTCTTTGAATGCATGTTTATAAAAGACAGAGGATAAAGGGGCCAGAGTCAAGGCTGTTCATGGACTGTCTGTGTACATTTTAACCCTTTTTTTTTAGACAATAAATATTTATGTGTATTTTAAAAACCCAAATGCCTTAATGGTTTTAAAGGTATGGAAATAGGGTAATATAATCTTAAGGGTCATTTTTCTAGGGTTTTTGGTTTTTTTACTTTTGGAACCTGGATTTTAATGACTTTTGTCATCCTCAGGATTCTCATTCTGCAGCCTGATTGGTAATATTCTCTGCAGTATCCAGTATATGCTAATTTTTTTGTTTATGAAGGTAAATGCAATTAGACACTGTAAGTCACATGCTCTGTCACCTCTTCTACGACATTTATCCACACGGGTGAACAGAATCTTAGAATCATGGAATCATAGAACAGTTTGGGTTGGAAGGGACCTTTAAAGCTCATCTAGTCCAATCCCCCTGCAATATACAGGGACATCTTCAGCTAGATCAGGTTGCTCAGAGCACCGTCCCACCTGACCTTGAATGTTTCCAGGGATGGGGCATCTACCACCTCTCTGAGCAACCTCTTCCACTGTTTCACCACCGCCACCGTAAAAAAGTTTCTTCCTTATATCCAGCCTGAATCTACCCTCTTTTAGTTTAAAACCATTACCCCTTGTCCTGTCACTACAAGCCCTACTAAAAAGTCTGTCCCCACCTTTCTTAGAAGCCCCCTTTAAGTACTGAAAGGCCACAACAAGGTCTCCCTGGAGCTTTCTCTTCTCCATGCTGAACAACCCCAAATCCCTCAGCCTTTCTTCATAGGAGAGGTGTTCCATTCCTCTCGTTTTTGTGGCCCTCCTCTGGAACCGCTCCAACAGGTCCATGTCTTTCCTGTACTGAGGACTCCAGAGCTAGACACAGTACTTCAGGTGGGGTGTCACCAGCATGGAGTAGAGGGGCAGAATCACCTCCCTTAGCCTGCTGGTCACGTTCTTTTGATGCAGCCCAGGAGACGGTTGGCTTTCTGGGGTGCAAGCGCACATTGCCGGCTCATGTCCAGCTTTTCATCCACTGGTACCCCCAAGTCCTTCTCCACAGGGCTGCTCTCAATCTCTTCATCCCCCAGCCTGCATTGATACTGGGGGTTCCTTGACCCAGGTGCAGGACCTTTCACCTGGCCTTGTTGAACCCTGTGAGGTTCCTGTGGGCCCACTTCTTGAGCTTGTCTAGGTCCCTCTGGATGGCATCCTGTCCCTCAGACATGTCAACTGTACCACTCAGCTTGGTGTCATCTGCAAACTTGCTGAGGGTACACCGTCTATGTCATTGCTGAAGATACCAAACAGTACTGGTCCCGATATGGATCCCTGACGGACACCACTTGTCATGGATCTCCATCTGGACATTGAACCATTGACCACTACCCTCTGGATGCGACCATCCA
>WAAD01003581.1:120146-148607 GCA_013389945.1 Fregata magnificens | reverse complement strand
ACTGGCTGGGCATCGGTTGGTGGGTGGTGAGTAGGTCTATCACCTGGGGGTTTTTTTTGTGTGTTGTTTTGATTTCTTTCTCTCTCTCATTGTTTTCCTTTTCATTACAATATTATTATTATTATCAATACTACTATTATTATTATTTCTATTATTTTACTTTAGTTATTAAACTGTTCTTATCTCAGCCCATGAGTTTTCTTGCTTTTGCCCTTCCGATTCTCTCCCCCATCCCACTGGGGGGTGGGGGGGTGAGTGAGCGGCTGTGTGGTGTTTAGCTGCCTGCCAGGTTAAACCAGAACAGACAAGATCATCTCCAGGGGTCCCTTCCAACCCCTACCATTCTGTGATTCTGTAATTCTGTGATTCAGACAGGCTTAAAACAAACCTGAGGTGCATCTTAGCTGACAGATGGCAAAGTCACAGTAACCATATTGCTTTTATTCAGATAGTCATGTAAACAACCACGGTTTTGGTTTTGGTACAGATAGTCTACAGTCAGTTATTTCCCCATATATTCCATGGGCTTTCCTTACAACACACTGAGCAACTTCCCAAAGTCATTTTTATCTTCCTTCTTCTTTGGACCCTATATTAATAAGAAATATGAATATTATAAAACTGCCTTGGGAACAAGAGAGAGGACTGAGTTTCATACCTATAGCTACATTTTTTTTTGTTTAATCCAAGCCCAGATCACAAGGTATCCCTTGTGTATTGCAAAATATGCCATGTAAATAACTCATAAGCCCCTTAAGTGGAGGAGAAGTTAGGGACTGTAAGCCTTTTCCTTTATGGTCTGTGCTCCAAGTAGTTTAGAAACCTCCCCTTTTTTTGTGCGCCAGGCAGATATTTGAGTTCAGCTAAGCCAGCCCAGCAGACGTTTCCTAGCATTCATGTACCCTGTGTGATACCCTCCATGCCAGCATAACCAAGCAAGCAGTCATTGGCATCGCCGGTGTACTGCAAGATTGCTCACCCGCTCTGTTAGGAAGGGACTAGTAAAAGTGTGTGGGACCCTACAGAGCCAGAATCATCCTTTATGAGATTATCTTTATATTACCTGTGACTGTATGAGGTTGTCCAAAATGCACTCCTTGGGTTTTTTTAGCTAGTAAGGGATGACCATGAGCTCAGAAGGTTTCAAGCTTTTGCAACACTCTTTTGGAAAAACTATTAGACTCAGAGGCCCACCCTGGTTTAAGCAAACTACCTTCTATTTCCTGCGATAATTTTCTGCCATATTGCCCCATTGCTTTAGCATTTGCAAATCATAGAGCCTGTTTTCAACACCAGCTGAAATTGTCCAGAGGTCACACATTTTTTATAAAAATTCATTTCAACACCAAGTCTTTTCCCATAAAAAGCAGCTAAGTGTCACTAGGCCTTTTTTTAACATGTTCATTCAGATTATGATGCAAAGGTAATTTTAAAAATAATCATTGCATTGTCCCTGAATTTAGGGAAGCACCAAAGGTGCAGGATACTCAGTTGCCCAGTACTCATCCTTCTCATGGCTGAATCGAGCCTTGTGTTTACGCAGCATCATCTGGTGTGAAAAAGGCTCTATCATTCTGTTTTCTGTTTTTAAGAAGTTTGATCCTTACCTATTAAAAAACCAGTGGGTCCCAGTTCAAACTGGGCTGTTGGATACAAAAGTAAATGTGGACAAATCCAACAGAAGACATGTAAACTTTACACACACAAACACACACACAGATGTTTGGCATACGTACATGTAAATAGCACATCTGAGGCATATGTAGGCTTAAATAGTGGTTTTGTGTGCCCTGAGTACTGTACCCTTGAATGAACTTTCCCTCAGAGCAAAAGTGTAGGTTTTTTATTTGTACTCATAATTTTTTTTTCCCATAAAAATTTTTTAATGATTTAAGTCCCATAAGCCCAAGAGCTCCAGATGCATATTTTAGTTGTTTGTCATAAGAACTATCCAACATAAAAAATGACCATCCTTTCAGCCCAAATGAGTTTGCACAATGCTTAATGTTAAAGTGAAGTAGAAGACTTTTTCATTACAGTGAAATAAGTCCTTATAGAAGTGTCATTTGTGAAGCTTTAAAACCAGCAGCAGCAAATTAAGATTTTTGCCATCTGAAATGCTTTAAAAGGTGTCTAGAAGGTGAACTCCAGTTCCTATCCAAGGCCGCAATAATCTTTCTATTGATTTCAGTGGTGCTTATGTTTTGCACAGAGATACAGCTTTTAGCTTTTTCATCGTTTGAGTTTCTGTAGTCTTGAATTATTACCATCCTACCGGTAACTCTTTTGGGAAGAACTATGTACATACCATACATTAACCAAATTCTCCTGCAAGGGTCAGTTAATAAAACAGTCAGACATGTTTTTCCTAAGTCATTGTAATAGACTAATGAAACTAAGCACTGATTTTTCCAGAGGGCCACACAACACATTGCTCACCTGACTGTGACTGTTGCCAGATCAAGACAAGACATGGACTTACCTGTCTGGCTTCGTATTTCTTCTCCTGGGAGCATCCAGCTACTTTGTCAGGGCCTGGATGTGGATGTAACAGAGGAACCCAATGGATTTGCATGTATATATGGAAATATATGCATGTACTTCAGAACAAACTGGAATTGCACTGATTTCAGGAGGTAAAACTCACGGTGATCTCCCTAGGCATAGGATTCGAATGCATCTTTTACAGCCCTTTCTTCCAAATGTACCTATCTCTGCCTCTTTGTGGAGAGTGCTTGCGGAGTGATCTGCCGGAGGGAGCAGACTGTTTCAAGTCAGAGGTGGTTAACAGAACATCCACTTCTCACCTCTGTATAAGACAGTGTCATCAATTATCCAATTCTTTTTGAAACTGCTTATCTTTCACTCTTTGTTAATGATTTTCCCCTAAGCAACACTTTTGCTTCTGGAATTATTAGAGTGATGCCCACTTAATTGCCTTTTATCCTTTTCACCTTGGGATGAACTCAGATATGAAGAGTGATTTACCTAAAAGGGAAAGTTCTTGCAGTCTTCAGTTAAATATTTACTTATGCCTTTTTTGGTTTGCCTTGTCCTTGGTATTCCCAAGTCCTTGGAGACATCAATATCAATTCCCACTGACTCTATAGACACTTCTCTCCTCAAGCAGGGTTACTCAATACTGTTTTGGATGCATTTTCTACTACTTAACTTGACTGCAAATATTTTCATATTTGTGTTACAAAGGCCAACAGAGACCTTGTGGAAAATTTCCTCCTGTTCTTAGAAAAGTATGTGCAAGAGTGGTTAGGATGCAGACTTTTCAAACTGGACTGCAGGACCAGGCTGGAGTATTAACCTATATAACTCAGAGTGATTAAGAAATTACTGAACGAAGGGCCTAGGTCACCCTTCCCTCATCAAAGCACATTTACTGAATATCAGTAAAATGCACACCAGTGCTGAGGTCCCTTGAAATCTCTTGGCTTTTCATAAAAGGAAACAACAGAGAAGGAAGGGATACTAGGGGAACACCATGGGCCTGAAGTAGGAGAAAAGTGAGATTAGATTCAAGATAATGTATAGATGTGGCTCAGCATTGAAGAAGCTACCCCTGATACTCCTAGTAGCAGCACTTATTTACCTACACTGCCCATTTTTTGAACAGGGAGCATTTTGAGGCTGTAAAAAGGAAGAAAGTAGTATGCTGACTGGGAAACTTCCACAGTCCTGTGATTAGGGGACTCCCTTGACACCCACGATGTCTCTACTCAAAGGCCTTCTCACAGCAGGGACTTGCTTTCCAGCTGCTTTTACCTTTGGTGACTGCTCCAAATATCATCTTTGTTATTATGAAACTGGTCTTTCTTCAACTCTCTTACTTCCCACATTATATTAAATAAATAAATATTTTTAAGGTCAGACAATTATGTGAGCCAGCTTCGAGTATAATAGGTTGTACAAAGTGGGAGTAGTTACAAAAGGCTGGAGTGACTGAAAGCAGCCCCTGGTGAGGACACCACTTGCCTGGAATGTAGATGAATTCAGACAGAGAAAGAGTTTAAACAGGAACTTCCCTCCTGCCCCATCTGAGTGATGCTAAGGTGTTACATGTAAGGGGCAGCACGTGTGAAACAGGCACTTCCCAGATGTCCTGTCCTGGCTGGTTTTTGTACCAGACCAAGCAGGTAGATATGCTCTGAGCCCTGGGAAGAAGAGAGGAATGCCCATCCTGAGGGTCCCACCAGACCTTCGTCTTTAATAAAGACCCCTAGTGATGAGGTGGTGGCAGGATGTAGGAAGCTTTATTCATACACCAAAATATTTCCTCTTAAGCATTAATGAGGACTTGCCCTGTGGCGTTAGGCAGCAGCTGACATGGCTCCAAGGCACTCCAATATTGGACTTCTGTACCTAAATAATTATTTTGGTGTTTGAAGTCCATTATGAACCTAGACTTTAATGTCTGCAGTCCAGAAAACCATTTGTTGTATACTCCTAGACTGTACATGTAGCTGAACAGAGCTTTTCTGTGTTTCCCACTCTTTCCCAACAAGGATCCCTCCCTCTCCATTCAGTTGTAGCTAGACATTCAGGATCTCTGCATGGGCTGGAATTCAGTAGGAACTGATGGCTCAGTCAACTTTCTGCCAGAGTCTTCACCTCCCCAAATGATTTAGAATTACCAGAATTGCTCATTGTGAGAGGTAACGCCCATGCTTTCTGAAATGCAATATGTGTATCATTTCTGCTTGTCCCGTGTCTAGAACTGACATTTATATGGCAAACATACAATACTGAAAAAAACCAGAAATATTACAGAATTGTCTCTAAGATGTTTATGAACTTTGTCCTGTGTATTAAGTATGACATTTTTACCAAACTCAGCTATGCATCTTTTTATTGCAATATTTGATTTTACAAACCACAGTGATGCTGGTTTGCCTTTTTGTCTTTTACTGACTGACCAATCAATCCACTGACCCTTAGGTATCCTTCTGCCTAGTCTGTACCCACAGATTTCCGGGTTCAGTGGCCTTCAACAGCTAAACAAAAACAGAATAAAGAGTGCTGGCAAGAAGCAGAGTCCTCAACTCGATCCTTTAAATTCTAAATCCTCTATACAAGTGGCACACAGGAGCAAAGAGGTACTCTTTGCCTCTGTGAAAATATCTGTGTACTGTCAATCTGAAGATCTTTTAGGGTGGTGGCTGGCGTAGGCAATCCAAACCCTCCCATTTGGTTACTCATGTAAAAGCACCTCAGGTTGGAAGGTATTTGTGTTTACCTTGAAGATAACTGATCAGATTCAAGCCAAGCTGTCTTGAACAAGCCTTGAACATGCCCACAGGCATGGAAAGGTATTTGGGAGGGACAGTGCTAAGCCTTCTTTGTGCACGTTTAATCTTAGGTTGCTGATAAAGTTTGGGAAGTGTGGCAAAAACCTCATGACACAGTCTGTGCTTTGCTAGAGCACCAAGCCCTTTGTGGAAATGTGTTCTTCTCCTGAAGGGGATCAGGCTACTACCTACATATTATGGGCTTTCTTCAAAAGGTACCCAGTGATGCTTTTCACAGTTTGCTTAATTGGCCCATGGAGCTTGTTATTAAAAAGTTCCACTGGCTACATTTGTACTACTAAATGCAACAGACCAGTGACTGTTGCCTGGCATGTAGCCAAAGGGCATGTTATGATTCATATCCACATGACTAAACTCTTTTCCCCCTAAAAACAGGGTGGCCACACCCAGGCTGCCTATTGGGAATTGTCCCAAGAATGTGCTGTTCTCTACACTGTGCTCAGGTATTGTCTGTTAGCTGATGCTAATCCATGTCAAGGGACCATGAAACAATATAGACAAGCATGCACCAGTATTAGAGCTAGTGTCGTGGCCCTGTTTAATTTACTAGTCTAGACATAGCCGTTAATATCAAGAGTTTAGCAGGATTCTTGAAATGGCCAATGCATTTATATGGCTAATAATACCCAGAGGAACAGGCAAAATACTTTGAAAGCAAAAAACAGAACCAGATCAGGTGTTTTGGCAGCGATAAAGTGTTAAGTTCCTCTCGGAACAGAATACACAGGACTGCTTCTTACAGGGTTTCTGGTATCCTCCTCAGCAACATCTGGTGCTCTAAGTTCTTGGGAAGAGGATGCTGGATGTGATGGCCCTCTGCCCACTCTGCTATGGCAGTGCTGGTGCTAACTGCCATGCAAAGTTACACTTTGGTAAAAAATGGAAATATTGTGAAAATACCCCTCAGAACCTCTGATTTCCTTGACTTGTTCCTTGATCGCAAGAGGACAAAGCTTGGAGTTGGAAGCTAACAGCTGGCTTTCGCCCAGTGCTGCATCCAGATTAGCAGGTCTGAGTGCATTGGACACAAGCCTGTTGAATGAAGCTGTACTGCTTCACACCTGGGCTGGTACATTGACACAGACGTGGATTTGGTTTGTAAGGCAGTTTTACTGCCTGGTATCTTTATACTTGTGGCAAGTATACTGCTAAATCGTGTCTGTCATGATTTTTGAACTGAATTCTTCAACTGATCCCCAGCTTAAGCTTTTTCTTATGTTTTCTTATTTAAATCTAAATAAACAAAGACATTTAGTCTCTCCCATGCACACATACCATGGCTTGCCTCGTGGGTCCCTTCTCTTTCCTCCAGGATGCAATTCAGGATCTTGTTCCAAACATGTCTGTGGTCTGATGAGTTGGAGAGTTTTAACAACTTCCACTTGAGCTTCCTTTTGTGAAAGTCCACGAGAAGCGGCAGCCAAAGAAGAAGGGGCCGAAGCAGCTGTGTAGAAATGGCACCATGGGCAGACCCAGCCAGCAGAGGCACTGATTCTTCATAGCAGCCAACCCACATGATTGCCCTGGCTGGAAATATCAATAGATTATGGGAAGTTCAGAATAGCCACAAACAACATCTGCACCCTCTTTCCTGAAGGCAGAATCTGGGATATAAAAATAGGCATTATATGAAAAAATACAGTGATGCCTGAGTGAAGAACCAGTCTTAGCAACCCATGTGGAGTCCCACGTGGAATCTGTAGCAGGATCCCAGGGGACTGCATGCATAGGTCTGTTTGCATGGTTAGGCTCCCAACTTGCATACAAACACAATGCCTCTTGGTGTGGGAATGAAGACACGGATTGTGAAATCCCTATGGGAGACCCTGAGCCGAGATGACTCACATCACACAGTTTCCTTCAGATGAGTGACACTACCTTTGATCGGTGGTAATTGGTCTGCAGATATTTTATATGCAGAGTCCATTTACATTTAAGAAATATTATCATGGATAATATATCTGTATGCCCCTTTCATTACAAAGGCAAGTTTCAGGTATGAGGTGAAACATGAAGCCACATCCTGTATCTCATGCTGACTCCAAATTCCCACCAAAAAAGGGCTGTGGAAATACAGAATCAGACCCAGACAAAATCTAAATGCAGTTTGTCCCTGTTCTTTCTTGTGGGTGATATTCAATCCATTACTGAGGCTTAGCACAAGACCTAGCTAACACTTAAGCCCCTCAGCAGGATGTTTAAGTGGCATCTAGGCTTTGTGCTGGGTCTCTGCACTCGCGTGAATTTTTACCAGTGGGGAGAAGGGTTGCTTTGTCCATATTGAAAAGTAGACAGCCAGCCTTCTCTGTAGTATGTCTCTTAATTTAGTTTTGACTTAATCCTTTGCATTGAGGGGATGCTGGTTGCCCTAAAGGAATAAAAGCTGCCACTCTCAGGCATGTGCCTTTTACTATCCATGCAATCCAAATAGTTACATTCAAATCAAATGAAAGCACTTCAAGAGCCAAATCTAGAGCAGTTTTTCTTAACTGGCATGTAAAGTTTTAGTTCCTTTTGTTATTATTTTAAGGCAAGGTAAAAGCAGTATTTTAAACACTGAGGTTAAGCACAGTAGGCTCAGACGTGCAAATACTCCCGCACCTCTTACTTCATATGATCTACCTGAGCTCTGACTAATTGTAACTGCAAGCCTTTGAAGACAGCACCTAATACTTACAAGCTGCAATAGCTGTATTAGGTATGGTTCATCACAGAAATATTAAAATATTTAAATAGATGTCCACTTACAATGCTAAATGTATCTTCACTTTGGACTCTATACAGAGGTTTCCCTTCGTTTCTATTCTGCTGCCACTAGCAGCTGATTTTTGGATGCTAGGACATCAGACGCTGGCCATGTTGCCTTTGCATAGTGGGTTTCTAGTGACAGACTCAAGGATTTGGGCTGTAAGATGGCTGTCACGTAAAAAGAGGAGCTGAAAAGCTCTGAAAAACTGTCAGCTAGAATATAAAAACAAAGTTTTGGTTCAGTGGCTTGGTAAATATTCCAGGAACTACTCTTCTCTCTGCAGCATTAGGGGGCAATCCTCTCTCATTTTCCCTGTCTCCCTGTGGAGGTGGATGTATCTGGTCCTCATTAGGGGGTGGTTACGGCAGTGGGATCCGAAGAGCTCAGATTATAGTCGTGAGGCACTGTGGTCTCCTGGTTCATGCAGGGGGCTGCGACTCAGACATCCTGACCTGCATTCCTGGGTTTGTCACACTGACTCACGGTCAGGCTAAGGGCAAGTCCTGGGTGCCCAGATTCCTTTTACCTGTATCTTGGGTATACACAGTGCTCTCCAGCTGTGTGCAGAGGCTGGGAGATGCTTCGGGGAAATGCAAAGATGCTGGCTTATGGGTGATGAGGGAGAAATATTTTACTGGGCAGAACTATCATGATCAGGAAGGGGATGGTGGAAAACAACAGTCAGTAACTGGCAACACTGGACAGAAGAGCATGATGACCAGTGACCCAGGTGACTGGTAACAGCTGAGAACATGATCCTTTGCTTGGCTCTGGAAGGTCCCAAGTACAGGGCTGTGAGCACAGCACAGGCTTAATCACTGAGCTTAAATCCCTAAATAAACAGCTGCTTTCCAAGAGCACTGAGCACCGAAAGGAGGTTCTCTTGAGTTCCTTTTATTTAGCTTTTACAGGCTTACCTTGTCAACGTAGATGTTGGGCTGTCCCTCCTTTCTGATGAGTAGGATTGTCACACGGCTACAGGATGGAAAGAGTTAACCCTGTCCCTCACATAGCCGTGTTGTCCTAGCACATCTCAGCTAACTTCAGAGACTCATCTCATACACCTAAGGCTACGCCTCCACTAATAAATTAAACAGGCCAAGGAATGTTACAGGGCACAGGGACCTGAACCGCTGCTATACTGTCAGAAAGGCCCCTGACATTGGTGTAGCAGAGGGTAGTAGCCCTGTCCCGACAGTCTCTGGTCATGACCTGGGGGCCCACCAGGCTGGGACCCCTCACAGCTGGTGGTCCCTACAGAGACACCTTGATTAGGAGAGCAGGAAAATTTACTCACCTGGATGGTGGCTGCATGGTGCCAACTGGCCTCAGGGCTAGAGCTTGGACACGTTTAACTTACTAATACAGACCAAGCCTAAGATCTGGAAAGATAAAGACACTTCCAGAGTCTGAGTCAGCCCACCCAGGATCTGAATTACTTCTGGAGGTGTCTGTCTGTCTCTCTGCACTGGAAGACTTAGGTGTTACCTTCCTAGGCAGCTGCCTCAGCTGCAGGCGTACAGTCAGAGCAGAGGAATCTAGGCAAGTAAGGGTAGCCAAGGTGTATGAGATTAGACCAGAGGAATGTATTTTCCCTTGTACTCTGCTGGATGATAAATTAATTAAATGATTGATATTGATTTTAATACTCCTATCCTGGTTCTCCAATCACTGTAATAATAATATTTAGTGCTTTGACAGCTAATTTGGATGGTTTTGGAATAAGAATTTAATACTTTGCATCTGCCCAGGATCACAGAATGCTTTATAAATTGTAATTAATTTCCGTAATGTTCTCAAGAGAACTCTGAGTAGTAGTGTCCCTGCTTGATGAATGTGTAAACTGAGGTACAGAGAACTGAAAGGACTGTTTGTCCTTTTTTTCCCCATATAGCTAGCCAGAGATGAAGCTAGAAGTGCAGCCCCTGGGGCTTGGTTCCTACTCTTCCAAACCTGCCAGCCGAGAAAGTGTCTCACTTTGTTTTAATGAAATTCTGTTTGCCATTTCATTTTACAGACTGTTAGCCCAGAATAATGGGAAGTGGGTACCCTGGTGGACGACAGTAAGCCTTTATAACTTGTCAAAGTACAATTAATAGCTGGCAAGGTCAAGACCAGCTCTCTGTCAGTGAATACAGTTTGGGCCACAGTCACTTAAAGGTTTCTGTCCTTGTGTCTCCCGTTGGCAGAGTCAGCTGCAGCTCAGTCTGGAAGTTGAATCCGCAAGTGCAGAAGCAATCCTGATCCTGCAGAGCCTTCTTAGAAAAGATATCCCAGGCCTCCAAGACCATAAGTCTTTTACATCTGCTCAGAATAAAGGCAGAGAGACAGTCAGCAAAGGGCGAGATCTGATTTGTGTTTTTTAATGGAGTTCTGTTGTCCTCAAGCTCTTCTCCGAGGTGAATTTTCTTGCCAGACATTATCAGCTTCAGTGGTTTGGCTCAGATTTTTGCTCCAGATTCTTTTGTCCTGATGACTTTTGGATCAACTCTGCACTGGCTCTGTTTTGAAAGTTGCTTTATCCATATTAATGTTTAACTTAAACAAGTATTAAATCATAAGTCTAACATGGGAATGTTTTAGTCTCTGGACAGTTCCTTTCTTTGCTGCTTTCGAGCTGTACATGAGCACAGCTTCACTTGGCAGGATTTCTTCTGTTTGGTGCTGGTCTCATGACACTGTTATTATGGCTGCTTTAATGCAATAGAAAGCAAAAAAACCCCACTATGGTATTGTAGGCAATACTGTGGGCTCCTGTGAGTCAGAGTGGCCCAAAGTGGAGGGACAGAAGCCTGAAACTCATTTATTTCACATTTTCTCCATTCAATCTCCACAGAGAGTTTTTTGGGGCTGGGGACTTGGTAGATCTGGAGGCTCTATGAGGAAGGAAAATGTCTCTTACTGTCATCATATACCTCTTTACAACTCATCAGTCGTGGTCTGGGCATTAGATGCCAATAGGAATAGGAATGGGAGAGAAAACCAGATGTTAGGTGTATCAGGACAGTTATCCGGCTTCAAAGGACAGTGGCAGGACAGTGGAAATAGGAGCTAAGGCCTGTCCAAATGGCTACAGACCTCATTCCATCCATATTTGCCTGTGGAAAAGGCTTCTAGAGAAAGAATGACTTATTTAATCTTTATTTCCAGCACACCCATCAACAAACAACTCTGGTTTAGGGCAAATGATATCTAATGATGATGGTCAACTTCTGCCTGGTAGTTTTAGGTCCCATGTTTGAACTCTTCTACTCACACCATGTGTAAAGTCCTTGCAGAAGAAGAGGACTAAACATGGAGCAGTTGTTGAGCCTGACTGTCCCCTGCTTTTGCTCCTGCAGGTCGGGGTGCCATCAGCTTGCATTGCTTCAACTCACTCTCCTGCTGTGTCTCCGCTGGGACACATTTTGAAGGAAATGCTGTCATCGTGCTCAGGGAGGGAAAGGCAAAGCAGCTGAGTAAAGGGAGGAGCTCCACACATTAGTCTCAGGCTATTATCTTGCTTTTCTGTCTCCCTCCATAGCACCAGCAGAAAGCTCTGCCCTTGCGGAAAGCCATCCTTCCCAGCATCTCAGTGAGCTCTCTAGACCTTTCTACTCATCCCTGTACAGCTTTCCCTACCTGCCCATTCACATCCATGGCAGAGTCTTAGATACTGCACATAAAGCACATCAAGCCCTTTAAGTCACAGGTAACCGAGGCTGCTGACCACTTTCTGAAATGCAGTGCAAGTGCCTAATGTCTGCCTTGTTCAGATGAACTGGGGGACGATCAAAGGGCTCAGAGTTGCGCTTCCCCTCTTAGCACTCTCCAGAGCAGTGAGCATGCTGCTCGTGGCCTGATTATGCTGGGGCTACCTGGGTGCACCAAGCCCTCCTCCTCACCATTCAGGGTCTGGATGGATATGGTCATGGTTTTCAATAAGCTTGCAATTTATAGTGTGACATTCTCAAGGCATTTTATAAAACTAATGCTTAAAGCACACTCTGCTCAGCACTGAAATACTCTCATCTAGGTTGGTGCACAGCAGAGCAACTATTCAAACAGCACTGGTAGAGATGTTAAGGTCAGAGACTGATGGGTAAGTATCCAACTGCTACCGTCAAAGCAGTGCAGATAAGTACATTGTACTTAGACTGGAATTTGTCTAAGACTCAGAACTGAACAGCTTTGTCTTACAAAAAGATTTCAGGGTCTTCAGGGAGCATGGGCGTTTTGGTCTTCAGATTTATATTCCCTGCTCTTCTGGCAGTACATGTGCTGTAATATTACAATGGGATGTTTGCCTGCTGTTTAATCAAAAAAAGTCCCTTTCTATGATGACTGGGAGGGTCTTGTGGGGCCTGTCTACTCCCTCCTGACTTCTGCTGCTGCTGCTTACAGGAGAGATCTCAGCCTGAGGGTAACTGGCATCTCTGCCCAGTTTCATAAATCGGAGCCAGAAGCCAGCAGTATGACTAACGCAGGATCCCATGTGACTGTGTAACCAGTGCTTTCCATGGGAAGATATTTCTCACATTAGAAAGTCCAGCAACTGGGAGGGGGGAAATCTATAGCAGTGGTTTGGCTTGGGACTGTGGAAAAGATATGTGATGCAAGCTAAACTATTGGCCTCTCTCACCTTTACTTGGCATGGAAAAACTGTCTCCTCTTTCCAGCTCAGAAATGGCAAGGACTGTGCAAATGGTTATCTACTAAAAGGTGCTGTAGTTCTGGGTTCCTCATTGTGATTTGTATTTTAATAGATGTAAAAACTCAAAAACTTTGGCTTTGTCATGGCTATAAATAAAAAGACTGGGCAGAATCATTCCTCCAACACAGTCCCCCAGAAAATGAGGAGGAAGTTCACTCAGTGAAGCAAAGGGCTGGTAAGTGGAGCTGAGCACATCGTTTCTGGCTCCATCCAGCTTACTGAGATAGCTTGCCAACCTCGCTCATCAATGATAATGTATTCCATTTTCCTCCCCATGACATGTGAAGTTTAAATTAATCGGAGCAGCAAACAGAGACAGAATCTCTATTGACTGATTTTGGCTGGAAGTACATTTTCTGATTTCCAACCAAATCTTTCACGGAGGTTAAGATCGTTTTATGACACAACCATGTCTCCCTGCTTTTATGAGAATACAGCTGGATTCTACAAAACAGGTGTGAGTCCCTGCTCTTAAAGTTTTAGTCTATATTAAAATAATAAAGGGAATAGATATAAGGGAAACTTTTCTCCCTTTCTGTGAAACAGATGCTATTAGATCTAGCTGAAACCTCAAGTTTCCATTCCACAAGAAATGCCAACATTTTAATTCCAGTTCTATTATGGTAAGAACAAAGAATGCTATTCTGACTTTAGCTTTTTGGAGTATTAATATAATGTAATATAGAACAAAATATGTTTGGAGACAACAAGTTGTTGTGAAATGAAAAATTAGTCAAAGGAGCCAGACCAAAATATCATCAAAGTCAGCACTGTTACAGAGGAAGTTTTCAATGTAGATGGAACAGGAAAAATATGCTGTCAGAATATTTTCAGGCAGTTGTACATGCTTTAATTATAGTTGCATTATCATATAGGTAGACAAAGACAAAATAAATGCATGGCTCTTTTTATAGTGAAATCCAGATACTAAGTCAAAATGTCATTTGGTTTCCTCTTATTCAGTCTCAACACAGTTTAGTGAAAGATGCAGCTAACTTATACATATATATGTGTGTGCTCAGTACAATCCAGCAAATAGGTGGATAAAAACTTTCCACAGTGATACATTTCCAGGAACAGTGCGAGAAGACTTCCAGAAAGTCTCCAGCTTTAAAGAGAATATGATGGAGGAATAAGCTGTCTTTTGGCAGTGAGGATTTACCTAGGGGTGACTGTAGAGGCAGCTGCTCTCCTCATTAGCACTGCCCACAGCTCCTCCTCGTCTCTGGATGAGACAAGCTGTGTATCTGCTTCCCCTCTTGCTATTAGCCCTGCAGATACCTCCACCCTTGCCTTGCGTTGCAGCGGGTTCGCAGGGGTGTATACACAGGGCTTGGAACCAGCTGAGCTGCCAGGTTTTGAATCACCCGTTTTCACCAGAGGGATATTTTCAGGCAGCCTGACCGAGAAAAGATAATGTATCCCTGAGCCATGGAGCAAGAGAAATGCTGACATTTTAGAATGGTTGGCACGAACCCCTGCCTGGCCACTGGCTCTTTGTCCTTGAGACATTGAAGTTCACCTGTGATTTTGATTTGATTGCTGTATCCCAGCAACTCCTTTTTGCCTCCCAGAGTGCCGGCTGCTCCCTGCACTGCACGCCTATGGACTCCGTCAAATTGCATCTCTCAGCTGCAGGTAACTTGGTCCTCATTCCCTTGTGGCAGCGTTGTGCATTGTTCCTAGTTGGCATGGCCTCTTTTCTCCATACAAAAGTCTGTATCCGTGGTGGGAAGCCCAGAGATGGCAGAAATAAAGGATCAGCACAGTTACCTACACATATCTCATTTAATCATTTGCTTATTGCCATTCCCTTTCTTCTGCTGAAGACAGGAGCAGTGCCTGATTCCATTGAGTATTTGAAGTTGGCTGCATTCAGCTGTTAGGAAAAATATATTTTTTTTTGGAAAACTACTATCCTCTTGGCCATTGCAGGACCTCTAAGTGAAAAAGACTTCGCCAACCTGCAGTCATTCCCAGCTAAGCACCAAAGGTCCTCTTCCTTGGAAATCACTGGAAAACAAGACTGCAGAATTAAGGTGGCAACTACTTCCCACCCCAGTCTTTTGCTTCAAACTCCGGAAGGCTATTTCTGACAGGGTCTAGCAGGGCTGGCATCCAAATAATGAGGAAGCTGTAGGAACTACCCAAAGCAGTTAAGCACAAAACTATGTACTTCCTATCCATTGCATTTAAATCACAGTCTAATAAAACAAATAGCTGCTTCTATCACTGGAGATTAGTTTTCACCAGCTGTAAATTAATATAATTGAATAGGCAAAGTGATTGGTCAGAATAATTTCTGACAGATTTTAAGAAAAAGCTTAAATATAAGCTTTCAAAATGTCACTTGGCATTTCTTTATGTTATGGCTCTGATAGTAGTATCCCTTCAAATAATGGTTTGCGAAGCTGCTTTCAAAGTGAATTTTTATTCCAGGTTACAAGTTGCTGTAAGGATGGAAAATGATACTGCCTGCAGCTGGGCATGGAAATGATTAAGGGCTTCTGGGCAGCACAGGCAAAACTTCCCTCTTCTGATGGCTCCAGGGGGAAAGGCCAGAGGGAGACATGGAGGGTTAAGGAAGACAAAATGTCATCAGGCATTTCAGGGAAGGTCCAGTTAAGGGTAAAGTGACTTGGAGACATCAGTGCAGGTTTAACTCCCTCCGTTTAGCCTACTCCTCTGCCTTAGGATCCTCTATCCCAGCCTGTCTTTTCATGAGACTCACAGCTTTACTTTTTTGCTGTGACTGCTCCTTAACAGGCTTTTGGGCTTCTAACACTCCACAGTAGTAAAATGCCTACTTCTAGTGCAGAAAACCTGCCCTGCTTCTGCTCTTATTGTTGAACCAACCGCAGCTTCTCAGGTTGCCCTGTTTTCCTCTATAAATGCAACATTTGCAAGAAGCAATTGAATGTGAGTCTACCAAAACAAGAACTAAATACTGACTGACATTCCCAGACACAAGTGATTTTTCAGCAGAGAATGTCAGGAACTTGTCTTCTTGGCAGTGTCTTTGTAATTCCAGTTTTATCACTAATTTCGGCAAATGATCAGGAGGGAAAAAAAGTTATCTAGCAGAATGCAGAGGGAATAAACTGTGAAAAGGGAAAATGGACAATGTAGGCTGGCCTCCTGATGAGAGATCTGTGAGGCAGAAGAAAAATCCTCCATGGCAAATGTCTCATGGAGAATTGTAGAGAAATTTAGTTTGTAAGAGAGCTCTGGAGAAACCTAGCTCCACGTCCTGCATGCTGGAGCCCTCCTCTGCACTGAGCACATCCTTCTTCCCATCTCCTCTATATCTCCTAAAAAGTGAGTATGCATGTATTACAGCTCCATCTGAGTGCATCTATGCACTGCAGCCATGAAAACATCCCACCACATCTCTGTAATTGCAGTGATGGCGTAGCTCTGCAGCTGCACAGACCTCCAGTTCCTCCTATTTGTTTCCCTGATGATGTATTAGTGTGCAGGAGCTTCCCTGGATGTCCTCTACCTCCGGGGAGCATAAGGGCCTCCCGCAATGCCCTGTCTCCTGTGTGATTTCATCTCCACCCGCAGAAGAACCTACTTTAAAGTCTTCCTCAGTGGGTTAGAAAAGACAGCCAGAGGAGCATTTTGCCAGGGCCAGACAATGACACATGGAGCTTTTCCTTTTTGTCAGGCATTCAAATCAGGTCCAAGGCCGCAGCAACCAGAGTTACTGTCAGCTGGCAGTTTGGACACATGGGCTTGTAATCTAAATCCAGTCTTCCAACAGCACCACTTTTTGACATATTTCTCAGTTGTCTCAGCAGAAAGGCCAGAGACTGAGCGAGTGAGGAAGACCAGAGGGTCCCCTAACCCTAGCACAGAGACTGCCACCACGTGCTAAGGGAGCAGGCTGCTGGTGCACAAAAGATACCTCTGATGCTACAGCACACCACCGATCCCAGAGGGAAATCACAGAGGTTGTTATCTAAACTGAGAGTCTCTTTTTAATTTCCAAAGTGGATGATCTCTGTCAAACTACAAAATTAATTAACCCACATAAGGAAACAAACAGCTCCTCAGATAACTTTTGGAAAGAGAATCAGTTTAACCTCAAAAGCTGCTGTTTTGCAGCTCCGCATTTCTTTTGCTTTCTGTCCCTCAAACATTTCCCAGAAGAAAGAAAATCAGCTCCACAAATTTATTTCTATCCCCTCAAGCACATTAGAGATAAATTAAAAGTTCTGTCCTTCACCGAATGTCACATGGGGTTGTAGTATAGGATCTCTGTCAGTCTCCTGAAACTACTATAGGAACATGAAAGAATATGAAAATCAAAGGTTAGTTAAGTACTAAGGTTAGGGATGTAGCTGAGAAACCTAATTAAATTAGAGTAATATTGCCTACTGGACAGGGGTTCAGGGGACCTTGGCTTTATTCCAGGTTGTGTCAGTAACATGGTATACACACATAGACAGATAGACTGTGTTTCTTCTATCTTGATTGCAAAATAGGGTGAGAAAGTATCTTTTATTTTTATTTTTTATAATGTACAGCACAGTGTAGTTCCAAACTGAGTTAGGACTCAGGATTCTGGAGAAATACAAATAATATATGTAGCAATATAATAAAATACTGTTCTTAATCAGACAGAGCTCCCATTTATTTCAATGAGAATATTGCCTGCAGGATCAGGTTGTCAGGTCCTCATTAAGGCTCAGTCAGCTGTCAGCTTTCCCTGCTGAGTTCAGTACAGGGGACTCAACTTCATCTCACCCTCCTCCTGCTACTCGCCTACCCTCACAACAGAAGCTCCATATTCACATTCAAAACAAGAGCATTCACAACACACTGATTTAATTCTGCCCAGGCCTGGCATTCCCCTGGCTTTGTTAACGTCTGTGCTTGCTTCGGTGCTGTCCTTTATTGTAAGCCTAATAAGTACATAAAAGCTGAGGAATGGGGATCCGGGTAGACTCACAGCAATGAGCTTTGAGGAGCTTGTTTGCCTGGGCAGACAGGCTGGGTAAACAATTAGCTCCAGCTGAAACGTTCAGGTCTTGTAGAAGAATTGGATGCTTGGCACTGGCCACTCTCCATGACATTCAAAATTTGGCTTTTCTCCAATCAAATATTTAAACATTTGTGATCGTTTGTCCAGCCCCACAGGCTCAGTTAGGAATTTCTGCTCCATTCTATTTTTGTAAATGGAGATACGGCAATTATTTACTAAGAACTTTGAAAAAATGTGCTTAGCTTTACAGCAAGGGTAAAAGAGTTTGTTTGAAAGTCATATAATGGAACAGGTCAGCAGCTACCAGTATAATACCATAAGCAATGTACACTTAGACAAAGTATAACTTGGAGCACTGCTGTCACAGACCCTTCTGTGTGCATTGCTGGTAGCAAACAGCTGGCTTTTAATGAAACATAATAGAGAATTTGTTATTTTAAAACTGCCTTTCCACTTATAATCATGCCTGTTGCAGTACAATGGAGAATTGTATCTTTATTCCTTCATGCTGACAATGCAGGAAATATTTAACAAGTGCTTGTTAAGTATTTATTTTAAAATACGTTAATGGTGTGTCTTCAAATCAGTAAAGTTAGTATACTTTGAGTCATGCATACATGTACCTTTTGTATCAGGACATAATGTTTATTATAACCCACACCTTTCATAGTTTCAGACTGATACAGTACAAGATGCACAGTGCCATCTAAGTTGATCTCCTGTATATCACAAACTCTTACATTTCACCCTATTTCACTTTAACCAACCGATCTCTTCAGTTAGAGTAAGGAACTTGAGTAAGTTCTCAGGAAATTAACCTGCTGTATGCCACAGGTCTACCAACCCAGCTTCAACAGAGTAAATAAATAAATAAAATCTGGTAAAAAACACATGAAAAATTGCAGGAAAATGTTTTTTGTGAGACATTTGAAGAAAATTAGAAAAAAAAGGTTGCTTGTTTTAATTGTTTTTCAATCGTCTTTGAGAACAGAATCGAGCCACTCTTGCACATAACCACTAAATTTGCTATTAATTGTTTTCTTCAGCCACATATACACAAGATGTTCAGAAAAGAACAGAGGGTATGGGGTAGATCACTGTGGAAGTCTCAATCTGTGAGGCTGCACACGTTCCCATAAAGAACTTGCAACCTGTTCAAAGGCAGCAGATGGTCCTTGATGGATATTCAGCAAGAGAGGGGCTTTATTGGACTTAAGAGGTGAATCTAAGGCTTATCTTTGGACTTGGTCCATCTTTGAGCAGGAGGTTGGACTAGAAGACCGCTAGAGGAACCTAAATTATTCTATGGTTCTCTAAATAGATTTAATGACTACTGATGGTCTAAATGAATATTAATGACAGGTCATCCCATGTAATACTTAGAGCAGAGATCTCAGCAGGGAGCAGCTAAGAAGAATGTTCAAGTGATCTGAAAGAACTGGTAAATGCTAGGCAGAAGCTAGGTAGGAGTGAGGTAAATAGTTCAAGTTAAAGATTTGAGAAATATTGGCCTACTTTTCCTAGGGAAATGGGACAGTTTAGGTGGCCTCCAAATCAACAGAAAGGCATATAGGCTTCTCTGGAATGAGGCTGGGGCATTAAGCTTATAGAAGAAGAGCAGAGTGAAAAGGTAGAACAAAAGCACACTCGTGAGCACAAATTTAAAACATCACAAAAGACATCAGCAAGGCAACCAAGAGACTTGCAAAGAAGAAAATATCTAATTTTCCTTAAGCTAATACTCAGTCTGGAAAATAAGCAAGAGGAATTTGCCTGCTCATTAATAAACATCAGTTTGAGCTAACTGATACTACTGAATTTATGGCAGGATATCTGTGATCAGACAGTTTAAATCACTTTTTATAGCTAAGCCAGCAAGTAGTGATCTCAAAATAGCACAAATTGTATGTCAAAAATGGCATCGCCTCTTTCTGTCACTGATAACGGAAACAATTGGTCTCAAACTTTTTTGAACCACAGGATAAATATCTCCTTAAAACATCTCTCTGCAATGTATAGAGAAAGTGACTTAGTCTGAATGATGTATTCTGGATTTCCCACAGTGAGAGCGGGACTTTCTAAAAATTACATACAACAGTTTTCTAGCCCAAAAATCAACACAGAAAATACACGTTAACCTTGCCAGCTAACAGAGGTATCATTCCAAGAGTTAAATATTATTGCTTACCGCTGTTACTAAAATTAGACATGTTAAAATAAGGAGTTTTCAAAAACTTGTCAAGAAGCTCTCTTGACCATTACTGTCAATTTTCAATTAGTCCTAAAGCAGAAGGAAAACCATAAAGGTCTGGAAGAAAGTGAAGGTGATATGAGTATTTGAATAGGATATATGGCATTACCCAGATAACTGTAGGCTTTTCTACTTGATTCCAGTCTCAGATCACATAATCAGACTGACGATATATTTCACAAAGGATTCAAGTAATATAATTAAGATTTATGGAAACAGATTTTGTCAAAGAATAATACTGCTTTTGATGAAATTGCAAGTTTTAGAATAACAGTAATTGTACTGATATAGAATATTTAGACTTTCAAGGCCTTTGACTGTAACATATCTTGATAAACAACTGAAGTATAAATAGAAATAACTAGACAATGAGGAACCAAAGGCTGTAATGTATACCTACACTGTGTTAATTTTTAGCTCAAGAGTGACTGTTCTTTAAAATCTCTTTCTAGCTCAAACAAGACTAGTGACCAGGGGCAGAGAAGTCCGCCGGGTAGTGCAGGATGTCATGCCAGATCACAGTGCTTCTTTCCAGCTATAAAACTCTCTTCGTGTGGGTGACTTGACTATCAAGTGAAGACAGACCAAAGTGTTTTGCAGCACCTAAGGTACAGCAAAAGCTGGTACTTCTGGCTGGGGTCTTTCCTCATGGCCCAGGTCTACTACTCCAATCAGCAGTTATATGGGATCTTCCTACTAATACACTAGCATGAGGGCAGTGCCAGGACCTTTACTTTTCCTGAGTGTGGCTGAACTACCATTTAGGGAGTATCTGTGTGGATGTCTGGGTCAGGTGCACTGCTCACTCCTTTCCTGCCCCAGGAAGTCTTCTGCCAAGGTGCCCATGGAGTTATATGGGATGCCTCTCACACTTACTGTCTTAGGCTGTTGCTAAATGTAGGCAGATACCTATACCCTGCTTGTCTTAGATAATATTTTCAATGAGGATGAGGATGAGAAAGTTATGTTGAATTCTAAATGATATTTACAGGTTTAATGCATCACTCAGCTCCTGGTGCGAACCTGGTCCTAGACTCGGGTCCATAGTATCTATATCTTTATCTGATTTGGCTTGTGTGAGACTGTATACATGTCATTAAAAAGTAATTTTTTTCACTTAAATCTCTCTCCCTGGTACAGAAGGAAACGCAACTTAACTGAAAGATTGTAGACCGAGTGCATAGATTTGACATTTCAGAAATAGGCTTTTTTGCTGAGTACATTTGAGAGAGGAAATATTTACAGACCACCGGTAAGTACCTGGTACACAGTATGGAGCAGCACAGGGCTATTTTTAGACATTCATCTTTGAAATGCACTCAAAGGCACACTGTGTCGGAAATAAGTTATAAGAAATCCAGACTTGCTATAAATATTCGTTATGGGATGTGTCTCTGCAAGTCGTATCATCAAATGGTTTTCTTATCTTCTAGGCTTTGAACTGTAGATCGTAGCAATTAGTGCTGGGAAAGACCTATTGGATTACCTAAACTGCCACATGATATTCAGGATTGTTCCCCTTCCTAACGTTTTGCCTCACACAGTTTATATATCCTCGGGGGGGAAAAAAGTCCCCTGGGATACTATTTCACAACCAGTTTGCAAAGTCAGAAATTTTTCTGGTGACATTTAGCTCAAATATGTCTTTTCTTATCTCATCACATTATACTCTTGTCATTATACTCTTCAGTGCCATGTGAAATAATTCCTCCTTAGGGTCCTATATACTCTACACTGCAAGTGTAGACTGTTAGATTCATCTTATGATAAACTATACAAGTTTTATCTATTTACCTTTAATTATTTTTTGTTTATTTTTTTTCTTAGTCACCTCCGATTTATCTATGTCTCACATGGAACTAGGTAGCCAGAACTAAGTACAGTATCGCAGCTGTAGTCACAGCTGAGAAGCATAAAATTGCAATTATTACCTTGCAAATGAAAGAAATCTTCTGCCACAAGGGAAGGAAAGGGATCATAGGTTAGTGAAACAGGTTGCCTATTTGGGAGAAAAATCATCACTGTTTTCATAGCTGGATACACTAGATTTGGAAAACAAGCCAAGCTCATCTTGACAAGATGTGAACAAGAGCTGCCCAAGAGCAACTCTCTGATGAGGAGCACTTAACTCTGAATGGTGTATTGCCATCCAACTTTAAAAGCCAAATGTCCTCTCCACATGAGCTGTCTAGGCTGCCTCCATTAATACCCAAGAGAAAATAATTCCAGACTGCAATTCATTCCATAATAACTGCAGCATCTAACATTGGTGGGATGGATTGCCCTCTGGAGATGCCTCCTCTCCTCTGACTTAAAGATGGCTTTCCTTAGGCTACTGGCATAATTTTTAGGTGGCTAAAATTAGCTGAGGTTAATCTTGTTTACTTGTTCCCAAGCTAATCATAACTGACCTCTCCTGGTTCTAATATGACTCCTCTTCACATTTCAGACCAGAGGCCATTATCAGACAGTCCCATGTGCTGGCTGTGATGGCTAAACAGCCCTCCTGTACGCTTTGGACCCCTATGTTCATTCCCCTTAGGAGCACTGATTCACAGGTATTATGTGGACTCACAGAAATTCTACCAGCAAAGGCTTATTTGACCGAGAAATTAAGGCAGAACCACTCATTAAATAGTCCCAACCCCTGCCTGGTTTTCCTTTTTCTTTGTCTCCCTAAGCTGGGGAGATACACCTGCTTTAGGTGTCCCCACAGGACCTACATCCAATTGCAGGATGATCTTGCCAAGAACACCACCTTCAACCCTTCCTCTCCCTGAGGGAAGCTTTAACTGCATAGGCTTTGTCTGCACTGCCAGACGGACCATAGCTAGAACTTAGTCTGAAATATGATGTGGTCCCTCAATTACGAGTCACACTGCTAACTTCAGGGTGCCTCCATGCCGGGTGCAACATGACCAGGCATCAAACTAAGTCTGAGCTCAAGCATCTTATTAGAAATCCTACCAATTCTTGCTGTACAACAGGACTAGCAAAGGCCCTTCCCAGCATTAGCTAAGCAACATCATTGCAAAGGCTGACGGGCAAGGTGGTGAAAGGTTTGATCACAAACTGTGCCCAGCTCATCTGCTCTGCAGGCATGGGCTCTCACTGCGGGGAGAACCTTTTCCTTTGCTGTGTGCATTGAACACGGGCTTCTCTTTAAACAAGCTGGGCACGAGATGAGCCTCCAACAGGAGCTGAAAAGCAGTCTATTAATACCCTCAATGACCTTCTAACTATACAGTAACTTCATGGTCACATACAGCACTTATAAAACGTTATAGCTCACTATTCTTAGATGAGTACATGGTGGATTCAAAACCGTCAGACAGAGCAGTGAAACCTACAGCAGAATCTAAACCCAGGAGATAGACACAGGCTAGCATGAAAACCAAACCAGTAGTGATGAATGTGATCCAGTTTTGCATAACACTGAAGATTCCCTTTTTCAGGAAATTCCTGAAGTTCTCAGGGAGTGCAGTTGCTGTGGATGTTTTATTTTTAAGGTGTTATTTTGGGATTACTTCACTGTACTGATATGCTGTTTATCCAAATGGTGAAGATGCAGTGTCCTACAAAAATCTCAGTCTTCTTGGAGCAAATCCAGATGCCTGTTTTATTTCAACAAGTTTTCACTGTCATGAAATTAAAGGGGCACTGTTAGTTTAAATATCATTTGTCAGAAATGTTTTCAGTAATATGAATAGCAGTAATTCCCAAGATCTGTATAGTTAAGAGCATATATTTTTTATATATATATATATAGCTGTGAATTTTGAAACAAGCTGAATTCAAAATGTTCTTCCTCATTTTCTTCTTTCTATGCATCTCATAGTTCGGTCAAAACTTTCTACATAATTTACTCTATTTCAAGCAGATATTTAGAGAACCCCATGCCCTGTCTGACAGGTATGGATAATCCCAATAAGCCTTTCAATTGAGAACTTGGGGGGGGAGCGGAAACCTACAAAATTATTCCTAAATGTACTGTATTTTCAGTCCAATGTTACCTCTTGTGTTTCCCATATAGTAGTAGATTATTTTTCCAATAATTTTAGAAACTTTCTGCTGTTTGTGCTTGAGTTGTCTCAGGCAAAGCTCTTTACTTGCATAGTTATGTCTGCAGGTGCAACTGTGCAGTAGAAACCTTCCCCTATTAGGATGAATTACAACTAGATGCTCAAATATCCCTATTCACCCAGGAAGAAGATGGACACACTGAGTGGGATTCACTTCATTTAACTGTAGGCATCAGAAAGTTAGATTTAACCTCTCCTAATAGACAACGGGAGGAAATAAGTGCTTTTAAGGAATGATTGTCTGGCCTATCTTATATCCTATTTTAGGATGTAATAAATCGCCCTCTGAGGTAGCCCCTAAAGGCCTGCAAAAGGAACCTAGAGTGGTCATGCCTAGCTTTTAGTTGTCTTTATTTGGGCAGAGGAATCCTCTCCAAGGCTAGAGTCCTCCACCCTGCTCCACCATGTCACACTTGCTGATGATGATTTTTACCAACACAGGAAGGACAGCATTGGTTAAGCATTGGAACAGGCTCCCCAGAGAGGTGGTGGAGTCGTCAACCCTGG
The DNA here is from genome assembly GCA_013389945.1 of Fregata magnificens. Classification (NCBI taxonomy): domain Eukaryota; kingdom Metazoa; phylum Chordata; class Aves; order Suliformes; family Fregatidae; genus Fregata; species Fregata magnificens. The sequence continues at coordinate 124,014 of WAAD01003581.1, read as the reverse complement.
AGGCATTCAAAAAAGGTATAGATGTGGCACGCCAGGGCCTAGTTTAGGAGGCATGGTGGTGCTAGCTGGCGGTTGGACTCGATGAGGTCTTTTCCAACCTTAATGATTCTATGATTCTATGACAGTGTATACATTCAGCTGTCAGTTTTCCCACTTGGCAATCTTTTTCATAAACCAAACGACTCAGATTCTCAGTCCTCGCATGGTTCCTTTAAGAGCTGACAGTAAAGCATCTTGCTTCTGGGAACTAGGAATAAGTGCCTCCCCCACCACCCTTGCATCCAGGGTCTTGGAAAATCTGAGAAAAAGAGTTCATTCCCTCTGGGTGGTATCATCTTCTGGTGTGCCACATCTGGGGCAAAAGTCTGGCCTTCCCCTTCCCATCATCACAGCACCCAGTCATGAGACAGTCACCGCCGTATTTATCATCATAACACTGCATTGAGATAGAACATGCTCTCGTGCTCATTGCACAGATTGGGAACTGAGGCAGCAGAGCCTTCTTGAAGTCCTGCAATGAAGTAGGGGCAGAGATGGGGATAGAATTGCTTCTCCAAAGCCCTGGCCTGCATCATCCTTGCCTTCAAAATAGACTGTTTTCAAAAGGATAGAGAGTGTCTTCACCTTTAACTTCTTCCTCTCGCAGTTAGAAAGAGCTTTGGGAAACAGGGCATCTGTGAGCAGGGGTCTCTGTCTCAGGGAAGGTAGAGGGAGCCTGCTGGATAGCTGCCATTGCAGTGGGGAACTCCAAGGCCTTTTCTGCTGCATTACATCAGTAGCAAGCAATGGGAGGGCTCATTTGAGCCAACTGTGGTTTGTCATTCTTCCTTCCAGGCTCAGTGGCCTCTGAAATCACTCCATTGTCTGCCACGGAATCTGGCGCAGGCCCATAATGCCAGGTTACTTCACTTCCCTGCAGAATAAAAGATTTCTTCAACCATGAGAAATTGTCTCCTGACAGTGCCATTCATTAGGGCTCCCACCTGTAGACTGTTTCATTTTCAGCTTACTCGCAAGGTGCTGAAAAGTCAGCATGTGTGTTATCACTTGACAATATAGTACAGCTAATACCTCTTCACCCTTATGTATGGTGTCACTTATTGCTCTTTGCCTCAACAATGGCTCACAGTAACACTGAGATCTTGGACTTCACTCTTTTTTTAAAAAAGCTTGTGTAGCCCAATTTCACCAGAGCTCTTGATTCTCAAGAATTATACACATAGGGAAAAAAAAATCTATAACTGGTATTTTTTTCCTCATTTGAATTAGAAAGTTAAAATGTTAGATTTTGTTTATAGCTGCTGGAGAGAACTGGGCAGTGGTTCATTTTTTCTTAAGGCAGGCATTAAGACAGGCCAGGCAAACTGTCTTTTCTGAGCTTATGGTTCAATGTATGTCCTAAAAATAATAAAAAATCTAGATGTTTTTATGGCAACCAAATGTCTCATACCCAAATTTCAAACTAAACATTCTTCTCTCCTCCCTTCGATGTGAAAGAAGTTTTGCCCAACACTTTCTTTAAGGTTTCATTCTCAGGAGGAGGCCTGACCAAAGACACCAAGCCTTGTGGCTCCTATTCATCTATCTGTGTTGTACGTAGAGGCACATAATGTCTTATGAACTGTATAACTGAAATACCACGGACTGGTAGCTATGGACCAGCTCCCCATGGTGGCAGGTGCTATACAACCGTAACACAAAAAGAAGATGATCCTTTCCCCTAATCAGAAGTAGAGAGACAGCAGTCAGTCACAGGAAGACAGAGACACACCAAGAAACCATGAAAAGTGTGGTGGGATGTCTCTAACTATGGACATTTACACAGACACTTTTTTTGGATGGGGTGCCTTCATCTTTTCCAGCACTGACTTTCAGCTGCTGCTCCAGACGGGGAAGGTCTGTAGTCCTGTATTGTCTCATGGATAGCCCAGGGCACCCCAAGCCCCTACAGTTAAATGAGGTGAATCCCACCATGTGTATCTTAGCAGTGCGTTGTACCTCTGCCCCCCTGTCTGCTGTAAACATTTCTATCAGTGTCATACCTTCTAGGATTGCGTCTATTTGAATTTGTGTCTGTAGATCAAACAGTCCTTCTTTAGTCAGTCAGAATTTATTCGCAGTCACTGTAAATAAAAAATTGGGGAAAACAAAGAAGGAAACAATTATGCTACTATTTATTCCTTCTTCCCACTGAGACTCTTGAAAACAGCAGTGTGATACAGGAAGACTGATACATTTGAGATAAAGCAGGAAAGTGACATATAGAGAGTTGTTCAGTGGAGAGTTTGCGGTCGTCTAGAAGGGACTGCTGGGCAATCTGTACTTTGTCAGAACAGTAAAAGTGATCAAGAGGCCTCGTTTGGTGTGGTGACCTCCAACAGTCAGGAAGACCCATGAGAGGAAAGCTGGGAAGGCTCTAGAGCACACATGGCAGTTGTGACAGAAGAGGCTGTATGCCCATGGAAAGCAAGAGCCCACCTAGACTACTGCTACAGCCCTGACTCCCACTGCATAACCAAACCTCGCAATGCTTTCACACCCTACAAGACATGAGCCAACTCCTCCATCCATGCAAAACAGCAGAGGTGTACAGGGCAAAGCTTTCTGAGCAGTGGGACTGCCTATCTAATTGGGAGTAGATGCAGAGACCAGATACGGAAGGGATCTGTGATTAGTATGGTATTGCTGATGGAGTCTTGTTAGCTGCCTAATGATACTCCAGGTATCCTCCTCGCTGCTGCATAATCATTTTCCGGTGGCCCGAGAGCAGCTGAACTGGTGTCACCAGCCCCAGCTTCCCCCTGACACCAGCTGTACTCTCTAGCTGTGTTTCTGCTGGAGATGTTTGCCCTCTACCCCTGGGGACCTCTCCCTCACTTTGTAATTCTCCTCTAATCATTCATAGTTGAGAAAGACACGTCTGAGTAGTTATGATTTTTGTAGCACTAGCTTTTTCCAACCATCTGTTGGTTGGAAAACTTTTCCACAGACCCAAACGAGGTTGGTGCTAGGCCCAAGTAAACGCAACTTAGAAAAATTATGTCTAAGAACAGAAGATCCTGTAACATCTCAGCTCCTCACGTAGGGTCTGTGCGTGGGGCAGAGCTTTCGCCGTGCTTCAAGCTCTCCTGGTCCTTTGTAAGGGTAGCAGCAGGGTGAAGAGGTCAGCAGAAGGCAGCAAATAAATTGATTCCTGTGAAGTTTATATTTCCTTTCTGGGGTAATGGCGATCAGCTGGGAATTTTGGCATAAGCTTGTGTGGATTTTTCTTGCGGAGTTAAAACACATTGCAGGATTTTTGCCGCCTTGGCTCCGGTTTCCTCTTTTCTTGCCAGATATCATTATAAGGATTCAAGAAGGATGAGTAATTAAAACCCATGCAAAGAATGCGTCTGACAATTAAATTCAAATATCTGCCTCATGAGGCAACACAGGTGACAGACCACAGAGCTCCTGGAGCATCCGCTTAATGCCCTGCGATGGCAGGAGGGACCCCAGGGGTTCACCCCACGCCTGGGGACCCTCCGAGAAGGGACCTGCCACACTGAGGACCCAGACGCTGGGGACAAAGAGCCTGATGCCCTCGAGGCTGCAGAGGTGCCACCAATGCAGCCGGAAACCTCCAGCCCCAGCCCTGGGGCAGCCCGGGGTGAGGGGTTGGTGGCCCCTGAGCTGCCCGCAGTGCCGGGACGCCGCGAATAAAAAAAAAAGATGAGGAAAAAAATATGGTTTTCCTCAGGAAATCAACGAAAATAGCAGTGTAAGAGGAAAAAAAGGGGCTGACGCCCCGCAGGGTGCACTGCGGAGGCGGACCGCGGGGGGAGGCCTGCGCGGAGGGACGGCCTCGGCCTCGGCCTCGGCCCCGGCC